>VZSZ01001507.1:606933-827960 GCA_013398815.1 Ibidorhyncha struthersii
TACCCTAGAGCCCCTCTGAGCTCTCTGTGGTGCACAAATCATCTGTGACCTGAGCAGGCTACTCAGGCTACTGTTGGGATAAGTGCCCATCCCTTCCCAGAACTTGCTGTTATTGTAGTTAGTCTTTGGTTGCATGCATGCAAAGCTGGGCATTGTGGTCTCTGACTGACAGGCTTCTAGGAAATTTTTGGCTGTATTGGCAAAAGATACTTACGATTCTGGGACAGCAGTTAGAAAAGAGTGCATTTGCTTGTGCACAAGTGCCAAAATGTTGGTATACAGTTGTAAGCTTGCATTTATGTATTCCACACCTGTAGGTACGAACATCAATATGTATAATCGTGTGTATATGTATTTCTTGAGCACAATTGCCCATATGAAAAAAACCTGTCATTTAAAATTCCCCTAGTGTGGCGGAATGCAGAATATTTCAGGCACCCATATCAGAAGCAGTTATTTCATGTTAGATCCTTTTGTTATCTTCCTGATTGTTGACTCTGTTAGCTAAGGCTTAAATCAATTGCTGTGAACATGAAAAAAAGCATCTCTACAGACAACCAGTCTGTTTTGTCCCGATTGAATTTATGATATGCTGTGGTCATCATTCAGTGAAAATCAAGAGCTGGGAATAGTGGCTTCACATCAATACAGTCAAATCACTGCTTAAAACTGGAGTTATAATCCTTTAAATTTAATTTTGTGGGCAAATTGCAGCTGCCAGCTCCTCAATTTGATTGGTTCCAAAAACAACCCAACATAAGAAATTGAAAATGCCAGGAGGCATCAGTCCTGTAAATATATTAGTGTACCATCTGGAGTGTAGTGACCTTGGACGCTTTGCTTGGCCTTAGTATCTTATTGCTGGAAGTAATTCAGCTATTAATACTTGATTGAGTTTATGCCTCTGACTAGACAGAACTCGATCTTTACTTCTCACTCAAAGAGCAGGTGACATCTAATTTAATAGCATATTAAATGTGCATTATAATTATTTGTTAGTTTTCTTATACAAAAAGACTGAGCAAATAAATAGAGATTGTTTTGAAACCTACTGTGTGGTACAATACAGGAAAGAGAACAAGCTTTCTGGGTTTTGTGACAGCCTCAGTGAAGCATAACAACTAATTTTAGAGATGTCTGCCTTTGAGCTATTACTTATCAGGTTTCAAAAAAATTCTAACTGATTGTACCTTAAATCATTATCAAGTTTTGGGGAAACAATTTCTAGATTAAATTACTTTAGGACTGTTGAAATGTTACATTATTGATACAGAGACCAGTGAAATTACTGGAAAGAATTCTATTGATTTGAAGTGAGCTAAAAATCAAGTGCTTCACAAGCTAATTTACATCAGTGAGGTGAAAAGTATCAAACCTTTGGCTCACTGGAAGTTAAATGTAGTCCAAACCTCACTGTATCCCGCCTGCAGGTTACATTTACCCGGATATTTAATTGTGCGCGTGTGGATGGGCTTGTTAACGTCAATCATACTGCTCTTGTTGTAGCATTAGAGGTGCCTGTAAGGACTGGTTCTTTAGGTTGTGAGTGAATGTGGGAAGATTTAACACCAGCTGCCTTCTTACTAATATAGTTGTTCGTTATAATAGCATGAGTGTTATACAAAACTCTGCACACAAGGCATATTAATAGTTGGTAACGCGTATAGAAATCTTAAGTAAATTAGGAACGAGCAAAATGCTGATGTTATCTGGTCTCTTAGCAATGTCTAAGGTCTTGCCAGTCTTAGAAAGATTGTTTTAATTATCAGTCAAATCTGTCTCAAGGTATGCCCTTCTAACACAGTTGTTGGAAAAGCCTTTTAAAATAAATAATGTTCCTCCAAAGCAGTGAGATATCAGTGAATATTCAAGTATTAGAGACATACGTAGAGGGAGGTTAACACAACGCTTTAGAGCACTCCAGGGTTAAGTTCCTATACAGTTCACATAAAAGCAGCTTTTTATATATAATATGCTTGCTTATCCTTGCCCATAAACTCAAATAAGCATATTTCTACATGCAGGCTGATCTGCAAAATGAAAGCAGTTTCTCTTGTGAAGGTGAGACCACTGTGTAGGGTGGCTGCACCATGGAAGCCTGGACTGCTTCTCTGTGCAGCCTTTTGCACGAGGCAGGGATAGAGCCCAGACACTGAGCTGTACCGTTGGAGCTAGGAAATAGAATCAGTATGTAAAAATGGCAGAAAGCAAAGTGTGAAATGTGAGGAAATACTAATTTTGATTTCGTATACGTGATTTGCTCAAAGTATGAAATAATTGAGAAACAAATTACTAGCAAATTGCTACAGGTGACATATGAACTGCCCTGATGCAAGGAGGCCGGGAAGGATGGCACTTGAAGGGGAAGCCTGTTTTGGATTGATAGAAGGGTCAGGGGTTCATCTGAAGTGAATGGCAGATCTTCCACCAGTCTGTCCCCCTGCCCTGTTCCCTGAGGCTGAATTTCATCTGTTAGAGTTACTTGTGCTCTCACAGTGCTGTGAATTCTCACAGTAGCATGCTTTAATGAATTAACTTCAGAAAACGTAAAAGACAGGAATTAGAAATTCACAGATCTGCTGATTTTCTTGGAGCGTAGCCTAAACTCAGGGAGTTTTCAGTGTCATGTCTGCCAGATAATACTACTACTGCTAGTTAGCTATTGTACAAGGGGTTTCAAAGCCTTATCTTGTTATTTTTTTATGAAGCAATTTAGTAAATCAAATCCATGAGAGCAAAAAATGCAAATGGGTAAGTTGACCATGTCTTAACAGTGACATTAATACTAAATTCTGAATGGAGGCTGACTTTTGTGTAAGGCTGGCGCTTGACAAGGGTCGTTGTGTACCTGAGTATTCATCACAACAACAACATCTCAAACTAAATGGCGACTAAAATGAGACACCTGAGCAGACAACATGAGGCATATATTTGATAATAAATCTCAATGAAGAGAACATTTTAGAACATGGTAAGCTATGAACCTGATGTAAGTGAATGACTGAGGGCCCATGTGAACAGCCAGCATCTCCCCCAGCATTGCCAACAGAACTGGTCTCATGTTACCAAAAATATTGCATCATTAGGTTTGACCGCTTAAATTGTTACATCTTTTATGTCCTTTTCCTGTGTCTTTTAAAGATTAAAGTGTTTCTGGAAGCACAAATTGGGTGGGTTGGTTGGTTTGTTTGCTTTTTGAAGCAGCTAAAACGCATTGTGAAAGAGAGAGGAATAGTGAGTTAGTAAGACCGAAGAGGATCACCCTATCATTGCAGTTGGGCAGAACACTAATACAAAATAAATAAAAATATGCACAGTGAGGGTTTGGTATATGTTTAAAATGTAATGTTTAACTCTCATTATCTGTGATGAAGGCAGACATCTTGTTACCTCCTGTTTGAGTGCAAAATGCTGTGAATATTTAGAAGGGCCTTTTATGTGACATGTAATATTTTATTTGGTGTGTATTGTGTTATGTGCACCCTGTTGGATCAAATCTTCTCTCTAACAAAAAATGTGGTTCAGAATACACTTTGGATAATCAGATGATCAAAATTTAGCTGATCAAATTTCGTTGCAAATTTCCTTTAGTTTTGCAAAGAATTGTTCTGAACCTGGTGTTTCGTACTGCATATTTTAACAAATACTTATACTTGCATTGTCAAAAGCCACATAAAGCAGGATCAGTCATTATATTTTAGGTGGCTAAAGGTTTTCCCTGCTTCCCCTCCCCTGTGATAGAAAGGAAGAGCATTTTGACAAATCTTTGGAATTCAGAGGTCTGTTGCCTAGTGAGTAACAGCAATGTTTAACACACTGGGAAAGGCTGTTAATGAACTCCAGGGAAGTGTCTGGGATAACGTGGTCATTCCTGGCACTATGAGATTTGAGAAACTTGAGACGGAGCTTAGTGGTGCTGACTGCAGGCGGTGCAGTAGGACACGGGATCTGCAGTAGATAAATAGCACGGAAAGGAATGGTTCCAATTAGTGGGAGGCTTCAGTATTGCTGAGTGGCTTGCTTTCCTTTGTATGTTTGTGTTTTCAAAATTAAACTTTGTTTTCTGAATCGCTGTGCTTATATGGAAGAGTTGATGTTTTCATTCTCTAAGTACTTGCTGAAATGGCATAAATACTGAGACACAAACACTCCAGTGTTTTCTGAGGGTTGGAGAACAGAAGTACAAACTTTCAGCTTATATGACACTTCAGAAATGCGAGCTTGGGGCCTCAGATAGACAGACAAAACCAGCTAAAAAGTCATTCCCAAACCACAAGCACTCCATTGAAGGAAGAGGAATAGACTTGGCAGACAAAACAAACAATGCCGAGTGTGCTGTAAAGCCCAGCACTTTTCTTTTTATTTTTCAACTCAGCTGGAACACCACTGAGTGATTTATAGCAAGGAGAGATTCATAACTCTCACATCCCCGCCTTTCGGTCTCACAGCCATACCTGAAGCAACCTTTTCCCCCAACCTGCTTTAGCCGAGTTGTTTTATCTGCTGTTGGCTTTCATGTAGCTGGCACTGACAATTTGTACAAATGTGGAAGTTCCTTGGGAACAATTTTCTTTTAACTCTTGAAGATCTGTCTGTGCAGCAAAATTGTTACCCTCTATACATTTCCATCTATAAACTGTATTCCAGAATAGAAGTGATTAATCCAGACTGATGTTAATTATCCTGGGAAAAAAATAAAATTCCTTTTGTATGCTATGTTTATACTGGGAGTTAGACCAGAATAGCATAGCAGAATTGGCAGAATATAGTTATGACTGATGGAAAATTTCCCGTGTAGACAAACCTCAGACACATGGGCTAAAATGTCAGGTTTTAAAGAAACTACTGACAATAAGAAGAAAGTGCTCATCCCAGACACTCTGCCGAGTTCCATAAGCAGTGAAATTCGAGGCTTCCCCTGCCTCAACATAGCTTTTTTTCTTAAATAAACCTGTTTCTTCTGCCTAAGTTTTCTGCTGAAGAGGCATCTATTCAGAGCACAGGCAATGGCGTGCTACTTTTTATATACTCCATAGGCCACTGAGCATCAAGCCATTGCACAAAGGATTCCACACTTGAATTACAGTTTCTCAAATTCAGGAAGGAGGAAGTTCTTTTGCAATATTTTAGGTAAAGTGCAGTGCATCAGAGCTTGTTACATTGATGGTCCCTAACTCTGACATTTTGATTTAGTTTAAAATTCTGTTTAAACTCTACTTCTACACAGTGGTGCTTAAATTTTTTAGTGGCAGTCTGTTTAGAACTGGTCTACCCAATTTGTTTTCCTTCTGTGGATTGGCTGACAAAAGCACAAAAGTAAACAGTAGCTTGGAAATCATCTCTGAAACTTTAAAGAAACCTGGGATTTGCAAAGGAATGGGTTCACTAGGAAGATTCCGCTCTGGTAATTCTATACCTACTCTCTTGCTTAGAAGATGAGCCATCCTACCAAAAACATCAGGATTAAAGGTCCTATATTTAGGTCACCTCTTCAGGGTCTGAAAAATCTAATTAAAATGCTACACTATTTGTCATGTAAATGTCTTTTTGCTGCTGGTGTTTTAAAACAATGTGTACATGTGCACTGTAATTCCTGAAGAGTTAAAACCCAAAGTATCTTACAAATTTGATGCTAGTTTCAGTAATTCTTGCAGCCTGCAGTTATCAAGAGTTCATCTATACTGTGATGATTATGAAAGATAAGAACTGGTATTTCTGCCTAAGAAATATAGATATGTGAGAATTCTGCTATTCTATTAGGTCAATTTAGTGATTGTAAGGAATGACACCAGGGTTTAACTTGGGCCCTTCTAAATTGCAAAGTATGTAATTTTCTCCTGAGGTACGGGTTGTGTAATCAGATATCCAGGTAGTTTTGTCATTTCTCCAAAACACTTGAAGCCTGAGAATGGAAGCGTCCAATCTGATATAGGGACAATTTTACAGATACAATATAAATTGACAGTTGCTATTGTAGAGAAGAAAGGATTAACTGCTCAAAAAAAATGTGCTGATCTTCAGAAGTTTGTATTTTGGTTATCTGGAGAGTTATTAGCTTGAAATTCATTTTGTTAAATAGAATTTTGGTCTTTAAACTGCTGTCCCATTTATGCTAATAAAAAGCATAATTTTCAAACTTACAAAATGAAAGCCTGCTTAAAGCATAAATCTATCCCGAGCCACTCTGTGTAATCCTATAGGCAGGGAATTTCTAAAACAAATACCTGGGAAAGAGCAACCCTTTTTGACAGGCACATTCGCTAGGCACCGGGGCAGTTCTTTGAGAAATTTCCTGTGAATTAAGTTCAGCTGTTCTCACTGCAGGGAGGTTTCATTATTCATTTACCTCTTTTGGGAACAAAGGTACAGATCTAAAAATCCTTACCCTGAAAGATGCTGAACTCCCTCAAATGTCTTTGCTTATTATGTATCTCTAGATCAGCCCTACAATTTTAGCACAGGGGACCAAATGTATCCCACATGCGAGTCTTTCAGATTCAGTGAAACTATGCTGAGGGTGAACTTGGCTATCAACAACTTTTTAGATCTAAATATCAGGGTCATTGCTTAGATCCTTTAGTCCTTGATGTAGGTGTCTTACAGCTCATGAAAGGAGCAGGGCTATTTAAATATTCAGGGAGCAAGCAGTGCCTGTGAGAGCAGCAAGAGGTCTCCTCCTTTAAATGGGTAAAGGGCCAAAGAATTCCAAATGTAGAGAGGGAAAGGAGGAGAGACACCTGCTGTGCAAGAGGGTACATGGCAAAACACAAAGAAAGACATTTCAGGAGGACAAAAAGCAGGAAAATCTCAAAAGTGTCTACTGCTAAAACCTAGGAAAACTACTTTCTTTTTTTTTTAATATCAAAATTTAAAATGGAGTAGTAATGCAAAATCCCATTGCTCTCCCCAAGCATTGTGGCCCCATTTCTGCTTAGAAGGAACCAGAACTTATCTTCATACCACTCAACCCTGGGTTTTTTTTTTCTTCCTTCTTTTTTTTTCTTCCTTCTTCCTTCTCTTTTTTTCATCCCCTCCTCCTCAGAGGATGTTTCAGGTTATGGAATTAGTTTTAGTACTTAGACACAAGTACAGTAAAAAAAGAATCAAGGTCATTTTCTTCCTTTCTCTCGTTATCAAATTATTATTCCTGTGGCTTTCTACACCTTTAGTTGAGTAGGAAAAGTATCCAAGTCTCCACTAACTGTCTGTGCTTCCTACTAATCCATCATGGTGTGTGGGAAGGAGCAAGGGGCTGTGGTGAAAAAGAAGTCCAGACAGAATACATGGGGATATAAAGTAGATTCATAGTTGCCTTTATAAGGACGTATCTGAGGAAAGCTTTGGGCTTTTACTAGAGTGAGTGAGCATTTCACTTTGTACCAATGCAACTTTAATCTACTCAAGGAACTTCCCTGATTTCTTTTTTTTCTTAAAATGCAACTGTGGACCCTTAGAGGGTATAACATTTAGAGTTCACATTCTACCTGTTTTGGAAAATATGGCAAGCTGTTTGTCTCCCGGTCAGAGACAAACGGGAATGGCTGCTGGCGTACCGAGGAGGTGTCACACTGAAGGAGATGGTCTGCGAGCATCGCTGGGGCAGCAAGAACTCGGACTGCCAAGGAACTTGCTTGTTTTGGATCCCATTGTAAGGCAGTTCTGGATGATTTTTGTTTATTTTTTTATTTTAAGTATGTAATTTCCTGTCATGAAGGCATTTGCAGCATTTTAAATTGAAACATTTAAAAGTGCATCATTGAAACTGTCAGGCCGCAGAGCCCCAGGGAGAACTTTTCCTTAAGCAAAAGCTTTCCTACAGCTGGTAGCTCCTTGAAGGTGTAACGTATTTGTCAGATGATCACATTTCCCTCAGGGTTCTCCTAGTAGGAGACATGGGGCTCTTTAGTACGTGGAGAAAGGCAATGATATACTTGGCTTCCTGGGAGAGCGCTCATCCTGCAGCACAGCACCAGCTGCAGTGTCTCTGGGTTGTACAAAGAGCTGCCCAAATTGTGCCCCCATCTATTAGGTCCGTTGAGCTGCTAGATTTACAGTCTTCCAAAGCAAACATCCTTTCCTCGTCTCAGAGCTGGCAAATAAAGCACTCCGTGTGTGTGAAGGCAAGTTACAGCTACCATTGAATTGGCTGCGGTTTCACTGACTAGTTTGTAATCATAGTCCAGACTAACCAGGTCGGTCTTTTGAAGAGAGTAAATTACTTTCCCTTATAATGCATCTATAAATGCTATTAGAATTAAACACCGGAAAGTCATCAAATTGCTCAGGTCCATTTCAGTTACTATTAAATGTGTTGTTTGGATTGTTTGTAAAAGTCTCTAGAATTGCCTCATCTTTCAAAAGGACATTTATGGAGTGGTTTGATATATATGAAAGGGCATAGCTTTCCTAATTCTTTCAAAGCAACCATCACTCTCTGAGCAGACTTAGAATCTACCAGAATAACTGAAATAAAAAGAAAACAGTATTATAATCCTCTAAAACCTGTCATGAATAACAAAAAGGCTGCAGCAGTGATATTATAACCAGATGTACAGTACAGAAACTATGTCTCTGGCCAGCAAAGTCTTGTTCTCTCTGTGCATTAGAAGGCAGAACATTGAGCTGAGCCGTGCTCTTGACCTCTGAATAAATATGCGCCCAGCGCTCTTTCTCCAGACAGCATTCTTTTCCAACCACATCAGGAAAAGTTCCCCGAAGTATTTACTTCTGATTTCAGTTTCTGCTGACTACAGCTCTGTCACACTTTACACACAAAACATATGTTAGTACAATCCACTTTTTAGCGTTGAAGCCCTTATGGAGCAGAATTTTAGATTGTTGGTTTGTTTTTTAAAAGCACTCATCTCTAAAGACAGAAACACGAATTTTTCCAGCGATCTGTGCTGGCAGGTGAGTTGTGCAGCATACAGTTTGTGTTGTCCCTTGACAGCCTGCAATGCGTTGCAATTACGAAACGTGAATATTATACTGTAAAGTTGAGAGAAAAGAGTACTTTATTTATGTAAATTGTGTGACATGTAAAGCATGCAGTGTACACACATATGCCTAGTGGCAAAGTCAGTAAGCTGCTCTGTATCAGCTTTCCCTGCAGTCAAAGAACCCAAAGGACTTAGGTGCCCAGATCCTAAGAAGTCCTACGAGGGTAAATTGCCTGCTTTGTTAATGGACTTTAAACAGTCCCAAAATGATAAACCGAGGCGTTACTGAACTGTGTAAGCCCACACTCCCATGTCAGTGGGAGCTAACCAGCCATTTTTTGTGAGAGGAACTGGATGCCTGGCTCCCTAAGCTCCTTAATCTTGTTGTTTATATTGAAAAGTGCTATGGGGTCTGGGAGAGATGCTTTTGGCATATACAGTTTTTCCAGTGCAATTTCTGGATATGAGAGAGATGTGAGTGGACTTGCTTTCTTCTTTAGCCAAGGCTGTGGTGAGGATCAGATGAAAAGTAATTCATGAAGGCAACACCATCAGACCTTGTTTTCTAGAAGAACAAGAGCCCAGGTTTCGCAGGCATTCCACTTACCTAGTGCTTCCACAGTCTAATCTTTAATTAGCGCTTGTCTATTTTCTCTTCCTTGCCTCTCCAAAACATAGACAATATTTTGGAGTCACCTTCTGTCCGACTCATTCGGCATGTTTTTCTTTCAGTATGATTATTTTGGAAAATAAGTAAGTGCAGAGTTTGTCTGGGAGGAGATGAACTCTCCACTTATCTGCGCAATCAGCCCGATGTGATTGTCACTGGAACTGACATCAGGCAGCCTGTATCTCATCAACAAAGAGTTTTCCTCCCCCTTTCAACATTCATTTGATTTCCAGTGAAGTACACTGAGAAGACCGAAAGGCTCTGTTTACCTGCTCTGCTCACGTGTGCCAGCTTTTACTCTTGTGGGTACTTACAGAAGTGGAGTAAGCAGCCTAGTGTCTGGCCTGCTCAAACCTTGTACCTCAGCTGAGAAAGCCCAGAGTTGTTACTCCTCGGGACAGTCTTTTTGGGATGTCAGCACCTGCCCACTCGTACTGTGGATTGCTTTAACTTCTGCCAGATGGCAGAATTTTCTTTCACTATGAGCTCGCTTTGAATTTAAATTACCAATCTAGAGGCTGCAAGCTCACACGTCAAATATATTGAGTGTACAGTTTTAGAGATGTGTTTTCTAGTAATGTATTTTCATATTTGAAATCATGATGTGTGGTTATGGCAGCACAAGCCATAAGAATACAGCCTATTGTTGCTAACTATTATTATGGGGAAAACAGTTACCACCTTAGGCTGGGTATTTAAGATAGAAGAAGCAGTGAGCGAGAACTAGAAAGAATCGGATTTAGCAAAGTTATGACTTGCCTGTGTCTAAATGCTGAATATCAGGCTTTACGCTGTACACTTCATGTCTTCCACCTTGAAAGCACCTATGAAACTTGAGCTTTAGTAAATAATTAATTGAAAACAGTGTTTTGTGAAGGCACTTACCTTTTGACGTACTTTAAACCTACCTAGCACAGTTGGGCATTTTGTGCTGCAGTCCTCTGAGCCCTGCATCAGAAGCAGTTGGCAGAGGCATGGAGACACAAACCACTTATGCTGTTCCTTTATCCCTGCAAGAGCACCTCAGACCCAGAGAGCATTTCCTACAATGCTTGTGATAAATTTTAGCTTTGTTTGCAATTTGCTGTGGTGCGGTGGACCAGAATGGAGACTCTTCTGGAGCAACGCCTTACATGTTAGCTGTGACTGTTTAGGCTTCGGGGGGGGGTCTCAGGTAAAGCACAGATTGACTCAGTGTTAATAAAACTGAACCGCCTTTTCTGTAAGTGTTTGTCTGTATTGCAAATGGAAATCTGGCGCATACCTGGACTATTTTTAAACCACCTCAGCTGGGCACTAAGAGCAGCACAGTGGCCTTGGCAGTGAAAACCCAAAGCTTTTCAGGTGAGTTTGAAGCCCACACTGAACGCCAGTACTACTGGTGAGAGACTCCCTGCAGCTCATGAACTGGTTAGCCTGAAGCAAGCTCATGGGGTGGCCTGCCAGTCAGAGGAATGCTTTTGACTGCAAGGTTGGTGTACCTTAAGAAATGATCTGTGGAAGTTGTGTGTTGTAGTTGTAAGAAACAGACTGACTTCTTAATGGTTCTGTACGGATTGCTTACATCTTTCCTTTCTGAGGGTGTCTTTTGTGTGTGTTTATGCTTTCTCCTGTGTTTTAAAGTCTGAGAGATTTTTCATCCCCCAGTTTCAAAGCATGTCAATATTATGCTGCCAAAATGCAAAGCTTGAAGCGGAGTGAGGAAGTGACTTACTGCAGCCTTCTTAACGGCTTTTAACAGCTCACAGGTCTCCTAAATCCCAAGCCAAAGCTCTGTCTGGTAGGCTACTCTGCATTTTCAGATTTTGTACAGATACGGCAAGTACATATTAAAAAGCCTACACCAGAACACAGGATTAAAAGGCGATACGCGTAGTACAATATCCTCCAAGTATTTGAAGGGAGGGAAGCAGTTGGAGGGTGACAGTCTGTTCCCTGGCAACTTCTGACATTTGTGTTAATTCTCTGTTGGAATGAAAAATAAGGCTTTTGAACTCTTCATGTAAATTGAACTGGTGAAAAACCTGTTTTCAGATTTATACCAGAGCATAGGAGCATCTGGGTTCATGGAGGACTGTGCCATTTGTCCTGGATCAGATGGTTATTATGTGGCTCTGGCACATGGTGTATTCTTCTCCACGTTCCTCCTTTATTTAATTCTCGCAAGAGCGTGGTAAGTTGTTAAAGCATATTCTGATTGTATTACAGCCACAAGCTGGTCTGCATAGCTGTTACTACACTGTCAAGGTTTGTTAGGAGGTAGTGCCATTTGTGGGCTTTATGTTTAAGGAAGATTTCCTGCTTTCATCTTTCTTTGACATCCTTTTTCCATCTAAGGAGTGGGAAACTGCATAACCTTTGCTCCTGTTCTTTATACAGTCTGGCAATAAACCTCATCATCCGAGTAACTTGGGCCTTGATCTAGTCAGGCATTCATAACTAAATAGCTATGAATTTCTATTCAAAATCGGGAGGAATTCAGTCTATTCACAGGCTTAAAGTAAAGTATGAGTTAAGTACCCTGTTGGATTGAAGCACAGACTGGCTGATGTCATAGGTGAAAGCTGTCATATTGCAGGTTATGTCCCTCGAGAGAAGAATAAGAAGGGCTTTCTTCCCTTTGTTTTTTCTTCCTCCATTCATTTTTAGTGCTTCACAACCTTTCCAAAGTCTTCAGGTCTTGACTGTATTGCAGTCGTACTTCCTGGTGGCAGAGTTGGCCGAGCTATTGTGTGATGTTTAGTTAAGTTGCAAGATGTCTCAGTTTGTTTTCAAAGAGCACATACCTGGGTGAGACAGAATAGCACGTATTGATTTTTGGGCCGTTTGTAAAAAGGCTTCTTGGTCTTGAAGACATGAAAGCAGAAATGAGGCATTGTGTGAAGTTAAAAGCAGAATGCATTCTTTCCAAAATCAGAAACTGCTGATACTTCCAGATGGTATGCCAAAAAAGTTTTATTAGTCTTCCATAGGCTTTTCACTTTTTCCAGATCCCTGCAAAATGGAGAGGCCTCTCTTTCTGATTTTCTTGCCAAGTTTAAATATGAATCTACTGTTTATCCAGCCAGATTGCACTGGCTTTAACAAATGATTTACATTGCTTAGTTTCCTTTTGTCCAGCACTTCAGATTTAGTGCCGGCTTAGGTGGAGTCAGGCATTGCTGGAAAAGGGACATTTGTTAAAACATGCATTTTAGGAACTAATTCTTTTAGGAACAGCAGGTAGGAGGAACTGACCCTGTTAAGTGACATCTGTGGACAGAAGGAAAAAAAAAAAAAAAAGCTTTTTCCTTAATTTGATCTGCTTGAGTGCTATTTTGGATCATTTGATCGCCACTTCTTGTGCTAGGTGACAGCTGTCTTAAGAGAACGACTCAATTTTCTTGTTTATTATGCACAAGTCCTTTCCCAAGGGTGGGTATTTATCTATTAGAGATAAGATAACGGATATCAAGTTGAAAAAGGTTATATGACAGTAATTGAAGCAATATGTTGGCCTGGCATATTTAACTATGAGATTTTAGCTGCATATTGTTTTAAAAACAACTTGACAGAAGGAGTAGAAATTGAAGCTGTTTATTGATTTGATTCTTTTCCTTAGGTTTAAGGAACAGAGCATTAGTGGAAGAAGTGGTATTATTTCTGGCCTAGTATTTGCATATCAAAAGATGACATTTTAAAACAGAATCTTTAAAATATGCTGGTGGTTTCAGTTCTTTTTGCCATATGTGAAATTAGATGAGTGTGCAGAGCTCTGTTTCATTAACTATTCAGGGATAAGTAATTTGTCTAATGGGCCTTTAAAATGTGTGGTTCGAAGTGATTTGGGTGTCTAGGACCCAGCAGTAGCAGCCAGTGGCTCACAGGTATAAGGCATGGTAATCTGCAAACCTGTGAGCATTTGAGTTTTGCTTTTTAGTTTTAATACTTCTCCCATTATTTGAAAATTGTAGATAAATGAAAAGTCATTTCTCCCCAGCTCCTGAATGCATTCACTGGAGTTTAAGCAGGGCCTTTCTTATTAGTGTTACTTTCAATTCTGTTGAGATTTTTTTTTTTATCCCATAAAATATTTAAGATTCATTTTAGTTGTAGCATAAGAAAAAGTGGTTTACCCCCAATCCTCTATAAAAATCAATGTATCTTTCTTGAGATTTCTTCTGACTTGTAATGTGAATTTGTGAATCCGTCAATTTAGACATTGCAGGGAAAAACTAGTTTAAAACACTAGAGATGTGAATCCAAGACAGCTGCAGAAATTCTCTTAATCACTTTACTTTTTTCTCTGTTCTTTTCAAAAAACTATAGATTGTAAATTTATCCTCACTTCTTGAGCCATACAAAACCCAAACTATTTCAGACAGAAACAAACAAACGACTTCTGTTTCAGCATTGTGTACAATGAAGCCTTTCCCAAATCCAAGTCAAGTTCCATACTTTCTCTTTTTAATGATATTTAGAAGCATGTAAAGGGCTTCTGTTAAGCTGTGTACTGTAGAGACACAGAGTAAAGAGATAGCCTGGGTTCCTGAAACCAGCGGTTGAAGTACCGATACCAAACCACTCAGAGAAGAAAGGCAGAACACTGTCCGCTGAGTTGTATAGAGGAACAGAAATTAATCCCTGGAAAACAGAAAAAAAGGAAATCTTCTCAAAGGGATGAAGGTAGAATATTTATGCTTGCCGTCATAACAGCAGTAGAATTTTGCGTTATCTGGCATTCAGGTTCTGCAAAAGGACTGGCAGCTTTTAATGGATTGAAGTTTGTAAGCTCTGTGTGAGGTAGATGTGTGGTATTACGCCCTCCTTCTCCTTCAGCAGTGCTGGATCCCACATGTGTCCAATCTGTGCTACTTGTGCACTTCGAATAGGTACTGTACGTTCTGGCTTGAGCTTTTGCTTGCTATTTTGAGGCAGGAGACGTTCTTCCAGAAGGTGTGATGTCAGATGCTCGGCAGCTCAGGGTATGATGTCATCCTGGGCACACTGCAGCAGCCCGCATAGAATATGCATGAGACCTGACAAGCTGTTAGATGGTGGCTCCCACGCTCTCTTACACTTGTAAGTTCTGAGTTGCACAACCATATGATAATTCTTGCTATGAGTGAAAGAAAAAGACCGTTTTCTTAACTAATAATAATCATAAGAACCTTACATAATTAGCAACGTAAGAGAAGGTGGCCCTTTTAGGGGAGTGACTGTCTTCATGAATACAGGTCTGCTTTCGTATGGAAAGGAAATGTCTAGAAACCGCCCACTTCTTTGTTCTCTTTCTATCTTCAAGAAACGTTAAGTGTGTCATTGCAGCACTTCTGCTTCCTCTTTCAGCTCTTCAGTACTGTGTTGCACAGAAAATGATTTCTCTTGGTCCACTCAAGTCCCAGTCTTCTCTCTAATGTTGCTCTACTCTTCCTGAATAAGAGCAGTTCCAAGAATTTCTTGTTTCCTGACTGAGGTGCAGAAATTCACTTCACAGGGAGAGCTAATTACCCCTCATTATGCATGCATGAAAAGACAAACACCCCCCCAAATTAGCAACATTTCTCCGACATGCTTTTTCTCTCCCCTATCCTTCCTCTTGCCCTCCTTCTCTTCAATTATATGCATCCTTTCTTTGGCGTCCATTCCCTGATTTTTAATGTGCCCTTGGCCTAGCTTACTTTCAGCATCAGGCGAGCCTTGTTTTCCCTGCACTGCCTCCAGTAGCTGAGCTCCCTCTCAAATTGAGAAATACATTCCCAGTAGTGACCTTTAGCAGCAGCAGCAGCATTTTGATCTTCAGGGAAGCCTCCTGTGGCTCCATAACCCAAGGTTTGATCCTATCATTCAATGACACCATCAGAGGGGAGGGAAAGAGCATGAAGCTGAGTGAAGTTCAACATGTCACAGTGCATTAAACAGCTCTCTGACAGTGACAGTATAAGCTCTTTTTGTTCTGCTAGAAGATAAATAACTTTCTCAGTGTAATTAATAACCCTAACTGTTTGTTCCAAAAAATGGAATAATAATAGGATTGAGTAATCAAAACTATTGATTAATGTATAAGGCCCCTAGAAAAGGTATGCAACAGTTTTAGCACAAAATGTTTAGTCCTTCTGGGCATGGTTCCAATAGAGACTGTAGTGATGATTGAACAATGGGATTATTGTACAAAGTCATTGTTTCCAGAATGGAAAAATTTTTAGTGCTTTTTCTTTTTTTTTTTTTCCTTCAGCAATTCATTCATCAAGTAAAAAATACATTTTTGAACAGTGGCATTGCATCCACCATTCGTTTTGCAGCTGGGCTCAGCACTTGCACAGAACTCCCCCTGGCAACACTGGTGTTTCTGCGGTGTGAATTAAAGGAGAATTTTACTCTTAAAAGTAAAATCCTGGAGTATTCGCTTGTTTTTTATGCAAGGAGAAGTACTGATGGTTTCAGGAGATGTACCTACCACCCACACCTCTTTTGTGCTTGAATACTTTTTCTTTGCTTTGCAAAATGGAAATCTTGGAGCAGGAGGTGCAGAAGGAAGAGATTAATTTCCTTGGAGTTTAAAATAATTCTAATAAAAATTCTATAAAATGTAACTCCTAGGCCTAATAGTGTCTATAACAAATAATGCTTTGGGGAACAATAAATTGTGTAATGATAGTTCTGCTCAGACTGGCTAAATCATTATGTGTTGCAAAATGTCAGCCACTGAGGAAATCATAACTAAGCACACTGCAAGCCTGCAATCTTGTAAAAGCCTGGTATCATAAAAGGAAAACTGGGACTAAAAACATTTCAAAGATGCTAGAAGGAAAAGGCTAACAACTGTCTCTTTTTTTTTTTTACATTTTCAAATTTACCTGTTTTCCCCAGGAGAGCATAAAGACATAATCAATCAAAACAAGGCTTTCGTAGATCCTCCTGTGATTAATCTAATTATTTTGGAGAGATCAGATGCATTTGCTGTTGATATAAACAACAGTTTGATTGAAGTATCAAAGGTAAATCAATAGGCCCAGAATGTGGATCAAAACATTATAAGCTAGGGAGCTTAGAATCAATATTTTCATGAGGAGAGTCAACAACTGGGACTGCTGTGCTTAAGCTCATTGAATAAATGTACTATTTTCAGAAGTCAGTTGTCACAAAATCAGAATCACTGTATCTGAGGCATTTGCCTTTTCTATAGATGAGCTTCTCAAAATATGTAACTAAACTTTTTAAACACAGAAAGCAGCAGTGAAGACATGCAGAGGAAAACAACTGATATTTGGAAATTGCTCTTGACACTTGAAAACTTTTAATCATTAATGAGCAGCAGCCCAGATAATCCCCACTGCCTCCCCTTTCCTGTGTCCCTGCCCTAGAAGTCCTTGATCAGCAAAAGCCTCCCGCTCACTGATGTGGAGGAGAGCAGGGCCCGTTGGTAAGGTCTCCCCTGCAGTTTGAATGCTGATGGTGCTCTCACAGTTGCAAGCGGAGCAGGAAAAGCTCTGAGCGGGCAGTGGAGCACACTTCTGCCTCTCCGTGCATGTGGAATTTGGGCCAGGCTCCTACCACCGCTTGCAGACATCCCTGACCTGGATACAGGGGGACTATTTTAGGTAGGGATGCAGCTCAGGGTGCGGGGCCTGATCGTAGGGGAACTAGAGGCTTCCTTCCCAAAGCTTTTGGAGATTAAAGGGAGGAGATGATCAGTGCCAATATCACCCGTTTTCTTTAATTCTGCAGGCTTGCTCTGCCCCAATTTGGGTTCTGGTGTCTGCATTGGTCTTCCCTAAGCAAACACTGTTAAAAGGGTATCAGTAGAGGATGCCATAGAAGGGCTGGCTATAGGAAAAGATTTCTTTCTTCAACTTTACCAGTAATGTAGTATTGGAAACAGTAGTCCTGTCTTTCCCTGCAGCATCTTTCCTACCTGTGTTCTGCCATTAGCGTGAGCATAAGTATACTGATGCACAGCACAGCTGTTTTGGTGGGGAACGGTAAGCAGGGAATGCCGACAGGAGGCACTCCTGGTCACTAATACTGTGCTGACGCTGTGTGTGGCTCTGAAATGGATACAGCTGATATGGTGATAGAAGAATTTTCCCATAAACCAGACCTAAATTTGCCAAAACACACTTCTACACTTTGTTTTTAGAGTTCAATATAAGAAACAATATAACACTTGTAACAATTTTCTTTTGATTTCCAAAGAGACTGCGAAGAACTTACCGCTTTAAAAAATAGTTTTAACCTCTCTGACTCTTCAGTTTTTAAAAATCTTAGAAAAGAGATTGAGAGCACAAACAAGAGCTCGCCAACTCCATAGGTGAACAGTGTCAGCTCTTGGCCTCTGTGCACGGAATAATTTCTGTTCCAGATTCTTTGTCGATGCAAACATGTTTAAATGACTCCAAGTAAGGAATACATCTCAAGAAGGTCATTGAAACATAATCTATGTCTCTTTCAGCTACTTTACAGTAGCTTTCTTGTCTGTCTTTTAATTTCATCTCACTAAAAACCTTTCAGGGTTGCATTCCAAGCTGCAAGGATCCACCCACATGCACTTGCAGCATAGGTTAGCATACAAACTGTTGTTATGGCATTATTATTATGATGATGTAGCATAAAAATTCTTTTGAGATACCAAAGATTCAGGTTGTTACACTTGCTCACGGGTCCTTTTTTTCACAGGATGATGGAATCCATAAAAGCCAGATTTTTAGGCTAGAGGTAGAAATAAGTATCTCTAGGAAATTTTAGTAGTGCCTGGGTGTTTCTTCTTGGCAATTAGGTGTTCAGATACTGTAGGAAAAAATACTCAACACCTAACTGTGTCACAAAGCACATAAGTATCAAAAATCTGCCTGCAATTCCAAAATGAAGGATGATAATTTCAGCTGGTTTTCGCCCTGCGTTCTAAATGTTAGTCTTGAATTCTTTCTCAGCCCAGGCATGCATCAGAATTTCAGCTGAGGCTAGCAGCACTTTTACTATGGTTGTCTGACCCTTTTCATAAAGTGCATTGTTTGAAGTTGTTTAGTACTTTACCAAACTTGTGCAATTGGGAAACCTTCACTAAATCTTAGGCAGAATCAGTATGGAAACATGTTAACTGCTGCGGGCCTTGCACTTCTGAAAATAAAGCAGGAAGGAATTTTGTATTTTGGAATTACAGTAGCTCATCCAGCCCAGAGCCTGGTTTATATCTGAGTGCAGTACAGTGCTGGGTTGGGATGTCTCTGTGCCACTTTAAGTGTTTCCGTAGACTTAAATGAAGCTAGTTTGTTGTTACCTTGTATAAGGGCTTTCACTCTCAGGGCATTCTGAGAGCAAAGGATCCCTTTGATCTGGGGATATGCTGTAGCAACCACGGTAAAGTATCTCCCAAGGTATGGCTCCTCTTGCTATGACCTTTTTTTTTTTCCCCCAGCCTCCTTGTGAATCTGGATTGGCCTGAACTAACTCAAGCTTATGATTGGAATTTTCCAAACAAAAGGATATTCAGGAGTTAAATATGGAAATTAGGTAGTACTTTTTCCTTTGGATTTCCCCTAAGCCCTGAAAGCAAAAGGTTGTGTGGTGGCTGCTTGCCTTAACACTGAAGGAGGGAAAAAAACCAAAAGGTCTGTGAGGCATCACCTAAGAATCTGTCCGAAATGTAGGGGAAAAAGCAGATTTTGAGTTCTGAGAGAGAAAGTGGCTTAATCAATTGTTACTGCTCTAGTTCATTTACGTAACAATTCAAACAATAGCTCTAAATATTCCTTAACTGAATGAAGACATACATAAAGATTCTTTTATGCTGTGTACTTATCGACTATACAGCTATGGACTGACAGAGTTCTTTGTTATAAAAGAACTGCAAAACAAAAAAGCAAAACTGAATTAATTTGTAAATATACAAAGTTCAACATAAACACCATCTGGTTTTCACCACTGGTTTCTTTTCAACAATTCTGTCTCTTGACAGGGTTGAGCTCCCCATTTTAGGGAGGATTCATTGCTCTGTTCTGATGTTTCATAATGGCATTTTCCCCGTATACGCACCTCAGCAGAATGCGTGCTACAGTGCATGTATGTGTATGAGTCAGGATCCTGCTGCATATATTGAGATTGACTATGTATTAGGTTTCAAATAATAAAAATAATTTTAACAGGATTTCAACTAAGCCAACACCAACAACCCCTTTCCACCTACTTTAAATACTCCTTTGCTTGCGTTTCCCCATAAAGTTAGGTCAATCATTGCTATTGTGTGTTAACTTCTCATTTGAAGTACAGTTAGATTGCATCTTCAGATACTGGTACTAAGATACACTTAAAAAAATTTATTGCTTGAGTTTGGTGCTGAAGAAAAAAATGCATCCTGAGTTCTTTCAGCACTCTATAGTTTGAAATTTTGGCAGCAACTGCACCTTCCAGCCTTCCCTCTCTTGCCCCAGTAATGGTTTATTGTCAAGCTTAACCCAGGTAGATTCTTGAAAAGATCTCCCTTGAACATTTGTTTAACAGCCAACAAAATGAAAAAAACTCACTATGCATTTAATATTATACGTGCATTTCCTAAAAAAATTAGCTTTGCAGAGTAGACGCAGTTAAGTATGATTTTACGTGCCTTCCCTTTGAAACTTCCCTGTGAAACTTTGTAATTCCATTTAGCAGCTGCTTTCAAACACAATGGGAGGTTTTCAAAAATATCTTTGTCTGGAAGTGTTCATCTGTAGGCATAAAAGCAACCTTGATAACATTAAGGGGGAAGATAACAATGTCTATCTCTGTAATGGTATCACCTTATCTTTAATTAATGTAGAGTACTGTAAGATCTTTTCTGAGATATGAGCCTCTTATTTGGGTAAGATTCTTCCTGAAACAAAGTGTTGGAGCCAGCATAGCTATTTTCAACAGAGGTTTAATGTAACTTGTTCACCAGGCTCAGAGGCATCCAGGATCAGCTCTGGTTGTTTCCTTTGAGGCAGGAAAAATAAAAAGGCTCCTGACAGAAAGATGGAGCTATCTATTACTAACACTGACGTGGTTTGATTTAGAAACTGCCCTTATTCCATGGAATTGCGTGACCTCAGCTGAGAGCGTTTTAACGAGAAATGAGCCCAAATAAATCCCCTGGATCTGAGCTCTGAGTAGTTTCAAATTCCAAACACTGTCACAACTCAGACACCTCAGACAGCTTTTGTATCTGTAGTTCACACCCACATCCATAATAATCATATTGCAAAAGCCTTATAAAGGTCATGGTCCCAGCCTCAAAATACAGGAAATACCAGAAATGTGGTTTCCTGTACAGTCTGAGTTTGAACCCGTCCTATATCCAAACAAGACAATCTTTAATTAAGTAATCTGTGTTTATTTCTTCCATTTCCACTGGTGCCTCCAATCTTACTTTGCTTCTGTCTTTTGATTCCTGGTCTCATCGGCAGAGAGGGTTTCTGGTATGTCCACCTTCTAGCTGTGTTCTCGTCCTCCTTGCTCCCTCGTGTCTCCTTCCTACTCCACGCTTTTGGCACCGCAGCATTTTTCCTGGTCCTGGCTGCCTTTCCCTTGCCTGAGGCTGACAGAGAGGAGTGGGGAGAAACCCCAGCAAACAGCCTGCCTGTGTTCTCTGGGCTCTTGGGCCCAGAACTGGCATGGTCTGAATTTCCATGTAAAGGAAGGTCCTGATCAGATCAGGATTGTATCCCCAGCTCTGTACCACGATGTTCATGGATCAAAGAGTATTTGGGAAGTTTAGTTAACCCTGTTACAATGTTTTAAATGTACCATTTGTCATGAAACTGTCTGACTAACCGATCAAGCATCACAGCTGATAGCTATCTCTCACTTTTAAAAAATACGCCGCTTGACTAAATTTTTACGACTGATACAGATCTTCGAGTGGGAAGTAACAGCCAACCTGTCTAGTGTGATTGCCGGAAGAAGGCACGGTTGTAAATGTGAGTACCACTGGGCTGAAATGGTGAGGAAGGAAAAGCTCAGAGCCAAAGCCAGGCCATTCCTAAAGATTCTTTCCCAGGAAGTAATCTACAATTTCAGGGCAGATCCTCTGGTATTCAGCAAGGTAGTCCTGGCTCCCACTTCTGGACCTGCTTTGTTTTGTGCACCTAGTGCTGCTACGTAACAGTATCTAGACCTAATGAACGGTGTTGCAAACAGGCCGCCTTCTCTAGTTTACGTTTGAGTGGAGGACTATGTGTCTAGTCATTCTAAGCGTTTTCTGGAGTTGGGGAGGTAGACAGTTTGAAGCACTTGACATGTGTTCTCAGCCTACAACATACTGTGCTCAGTGTCATGTAAATACATAACAACTTTCTTCTACCTGAAATTATCTCTGCGGTGGACAAGCAGGTTGCCATGAAAGTAAGGGAAAAAACTATCACTTTTCTCTGGTTAAACAACAGATTTGTCTATGAGTTGCCAAAATTGTAAGCGTCAAGATAGCTGAGCACGCTTTTATGTGTACAATTTGCTGTACATATGTCTGATACTCAGTATTTTGGAAAGGCTATAGTAGGTTTATATCAAACCAGTCCATCTGTTCAGTGATTCAGTAATTTGAGAATAGCTAAACTTGTCACCCTGCTGCCCTTGCTGTAGTCCATTCAAACTATGTGACCAGGTTCAGAGTTAATCGGCACCTCGAAAAATATTGGCATGTGCCACTTAGCTGTCTCTTGTGGTTTGACCAGTTATGTCCACGATGGCCTAGTACCACACTGGACCCACCCTGCCCAAAGAAGTGAGTTCCTGTTTGCAGAAGGGAAGGTTTGCACAGACCTTTTTACATGCATGTAAAACTGACTCCTACAGAGATCAGCACAAATATATATCAGAGAAACTGTATCAGAGACTGAAAAACTGAAGCAATTAAAGCCAGCTACAGTACACCCCCTTGAAAGTAAGTGAGGGAGAGGCGTTTTATGTGAGTGCTTTATATTCTTGGAGAAAGCGCGGTGCTTTACAGATGAGTGCTGTCTTGGGTCTTGTGCAGAAGCAACATGGAGTTGCAATGGGATCATAATGACAAGTTCAAATGCGTGAGTTTGTTCCAGGAGAGTAAGCTGCCAGGGAATCTAGTGTTATAGAGAGTATGGCTGGTGGGTCAGTGCCTGGTATGGTTGTGTAAATACTAAACAATACTGTGACATGCAATGATGCGCTGCTTTGTAGGAGTTTTTTTGTGTACTACAAGTAAAAGAGAATTTGTGATTATTTGTGTGCATTAAAGGTGCTTGGGGTTTTCTTTCAGGAGTAAAAGGCTAGTTGAAAAGTCCAGGCCAGAGTTCAGTTTTGGGAAATACCAAAACTGAACTCTGGCCTGGATTTTTCAGTGCTGCCTACTGGAAATCTCGCGAGCAGTTTCAGGTGAGCATGGAGTTCTTTACTCTGAACTGGTACCTGGTACTGCTGTGTACCACTGACCTGCTGGTGCTTCCCACATGAGTGACATTTGTACAATGGGTAGGATTTTTTGGAGGGTAACTGTAAAGAGTTCATATATAGTGGTTTGGGATGCATTTACATTAGTGTAATATAATTATATTACATCTAAGTGTAATATAGTAAAAATCTTAAGATGCAAATGCAAAATGATACCTAACTATATGGAACAGTTCATGGCCTTGCGGGAGTTACCCCATGACCAAGGGAACTGGAAACAATCGTGTTTGTTAGCACGGCTCTCTACCGTTTCAATTTATACCCTGCCTTTTTAAAGGACCTGGTGCAAAAAGAGGATTGTAGATTCTCTATGGTATATTCTTGCCCATATTTAATACTTTTCCTTCCATCAGGCGTATCTCCATTTCATGGAGAGCTTTATATTCAGTTCTGTGAAATGCAGAAAACACTATGGAGTGTGCTGTCTCTCTAACGCTTCCTGTGAAACAGAAGCTGGATTGAAGTGCATAAGCGTGGTACAAGCTGTTTTAAGGCTTAACAGTCAGAGACAGAGTGAGTCTCCTCCCTGAGGATCTTAGAATAAAAATAAAGAGGAGAGAGCATGGGAGGGGAAGAAAAAGGAACAAAGAAATGCCTGTCCAAAGACATATCACAGGTTAGTGGCAAACCCATGAAGAGACACGTGCTTCCTGATTCCCTCTCTGGTACGCGGCCCTGGCTGGATCTTTTCTGTTCTAAAAATGGGCAGCAAGATGTTGTTCAAAGGATAGATACTTATTCTGTGAAAGCCTTTTGAGTATTTTGTCAGGACACTTACTTTGCTGTTTTGTGTGCACACACATGCACTCATATATATATGGGGGGGAGCGAGAAGGGAGAGAACATCCTGTGGGATTTCTTTCACCATCTGCTGAGTTCTGACTGCCATCTGTAAAGTAAAAGCGTTTATGTTGTTTAGCCTTTGTTCAAAATGTATTTTTTTGTCACAGTGGCTTTTGGCATTATCATGCACGACTAGAAGAGATATTCAACAGTTTGGAGCAAGCAGGATAAAACACCGACAGCTCAGGAATCTGAAACATCCAGTTTATACAGTAATTTGACAGAAGGTTTTGACATCATGCCTACTGTAATCGCCACTTAGGAGTTCAGACATAACCTTTCAGGTTCACAGGAGACCAGACAGCAACTTGTCTGAAAAGGCAGAGGCTTATTTAGCAGAACATGGGCAAGGTCCGGGTAGCTAGAATCATAATTACCCAAGCAATTACTCTGCTCATCAAAAGTCCCCTTGGTTAGGTGGTTTGTCCATAAGCAATCAGAAAATGCAGAGTACCTTTCTTGCTGCAGTTCAGGCAAAACAGAAGATCTTTAGTTGTGCTTCTTCATCTATAAACCTTGTTGCACAGCTAGTTGCACACACTGGTCTAATTGCTGACTTGTTGAGCTTATTTATAAGTCTGCTAAGCATGTGGTTGTGTGATAGGAAGCAATAAAACACAAGCAGCATAAAGGGGGGGGAAAAATCAATGCCTGATTCCATATTTCAGAAGTCAGAAGCATGGCTTAGACTATTTTCCAGTCTTACATGAATGTAATTTACCTGCAAAGTTTCCCAACATCAGAGGCGTGATTATTAACACAAATGTGTATGCTTCCTAGCCTGAGCTGTAGGTCTACACTTCAAATTTATTTGTGGTTAAAAATATTTGGCTTAGGTAAGAATGAAGGGAACTCTCTAATGGACCATCATGATCTAGGAAGATAACAAGAGGAAGAGATGCTATTACACATGGTAACCTAACATAGGATCAAGCTAGAGGACTTCTCATGGGTTGGGGGCTTTTGTAGATGGAAGTTTTGTGAGGAGGCTGATCAGCCACTGGAATACAAGCTGTATTCAGCTTCACAGCCGTAATATGAAAGATAATCCTGTTATGTCCCATAAATTATAAGAAAAAATTATGAAAGTGTGCATCTTTTCTCACTGTTTCCAAATACAGCTTGACTTCCTGAAGCAGGTATATAAAGGAAAAATTATGCTCTGGATAGCATTCCAGAGACCTTTCTAACTCAAAAGGAGCTTTCATATATAGTTGTAAGCAGAATTATTTGAAATTATTTGAATTATCTTGAAATTTGTAGCCATTCTCACTGTAAGAGAGAACATAAAGCAGAGCATAAAGTGTAAAGACACCTGGTTTAAGGACCCAGAAGAAGCCAGTAAAGACTGCTTTATGTTACCTATTTCTGAGGTATTTTCAGGAGCCCCATTTACTGCTGGATCCTAAGGCTTTCGCAGATAGATGGAGGCTGAACTTAGGGAGTTACAATTAGTGTTTGAAAGTATAAAAGCTTTGCAAGGTCAATGTATTGATGTATTCTGTAGGCCTGCGGAGTTAGGAGTAGGGTCAGCGTGGTCTAATGCTTTGTTTGCTCTTTTAGTGTAGCAATTAGACCTGTGTTGTTTATTGCAGTTGGGGTGAGATATGGGGCTTGGGAATACAAACCCCATGAACCAACTTCACTGCTAATTTCTGCTAGCTCTGCAGGCTTAGAAAGCCTGCAGAAAGGCGCTGTTTATTATTTTAGTTTGTTATCAATAGACCAGGTGTCCAAGTGTGACTGCATTTAGCGTTGCAGTTAAGTTTAAGGATTGGGAGTCCTAAGGCTTATCTCTACCTTGCTTTGGTTGCTCCCTATTTTCTGCGAGTGATCATTTCCACATTGCGAATAGGCCTCCTTCTGGAGTAAGACAGAACTTCAGGATGAAACCCACACATCACAACATTTTTGGATCCAGGGTCCTACTCCTGGCAGGTGGGCAATAGCTGTAAAAGCTTTGCCTCTTTCTGACCAAGGTAGTTCATTAACACACCTTCCATCCAAAGTCCTTCATTCCTGCCACATGCCCTGGCAGCATGCTAGGAGAATAAAGCTCTTGGGAGCTTTAGCCCAACCGCCCTCTTTATCTTGGGTACACTGAACTGAAAACAACAACAATAATAATAATAGTTGTTGTTGTTGTTATACCTCATGGATACAGGACTGAGCTCATTGTCTTAGACTTGAAGGATACCTTAGCCAAGTACTGTGCAAAACGAGTTTGGTCAGACCACCCCAGAGGAGTGTGGACACAAGCCAGTTCCATGTGGTCTGGCTGGAGGATCTCTCCTCTGGGTTTAGGCCATAAGACAGCATAAATACAGCATCTGAGATGCAGCTAAACTGTGGGTTAGCTGAACTGTGGTTCTAACACTAAAATAAATGGTCCTATCTTTATTGTTCTCTTGGCATGGATTACCTGAGGAAGTGTTGTATGGCTTCCCTCAGCTGGAAGTTATGGGTGTTGAGAATCAGATCAGACATAGAAGCAGTCTCTTATGTGGGGAGGAATTGAAGTGAGTGAGACTGCGCACTGTACAAGGATGAAGAATAAGGGGAGGGGGATAAAAGCCTATAAAATAGTCAAGGATTCGGAGAAATTATCACCTAATAAAAGAACAATATAATAGAAATATGAAAAACCTTGAATGAATAAAGGAGGATATGTTTTCAAACCACGCTGTCAAATTATGGATTCCATCATCGTTTGAGCCAAGAAACTTAGATTCAAAGTATGATTATTTCTATATGAATAACAAGAATTTTGCATGATGTGATGCTAGTAAAAGTATGTTGGAGAAAAAGAAAGCCTCCATGTCTTAGCAATTAAGCAGAGTGACCTTTTGTAGGCCAAATTCCATTTGTGTATTACGTATTTATATATTTATTTTCATGAGAACATCTGGTGCTGGCTCATCCTGGAGACAGGTTTCTAGACTGGTCTGACTGCGGGTCCAATCCAGTCAGGCAGTTCCTGTGTAGCAATTTCTCCTTTGATGCAGATTTTTCTCCAAAATTACTGTTAACAGATTAACTAGAAATCTTGTGTTCTCAGAAATGGCTTTTGCTGCAGGAACAGCTGTGAAATTTGATAAAATCACCATGGTCTGTTTAAATGGTTTTATAGCAGTAGCCCTTCGGTTAACCCTGGATCATTTAATAGCTGGATAAGTCTTTCATGAGTAATTAAAATGATGT
Source organism: Ibidorhyncha struthersii (assembly GCA_013398815.1). NCBI lineage: Eukaryota > Metazoa > Chordata > Aves > Charadriiformes > Charadriidae > Ibidorhyncha > Ibidorhyncha struthersii. The sequence continues at coordinate 634,003 of VZSZ01001507.1, forward strand.
TTTCAGAGAATTTAATATTTTATACATGATTTTTTCAAACGGAGCAGTGAAGACATAGATGCCAAAACTGAAAGCCTGGCACTGGACACACAATCTTTCTCCCTGGTGCATAAATTTGCATACATATTTGGAAAGGAACAATGCCTGACTTAAACAAGCAGTTTGCTTATAGGCCCCCCCTCCCAGGAAGCCAATTGCAATGAAAAATATCAAGTTGCTGTTACTTTTTAATTATCAGATGAGATCATTACCGAAGTGGCATATGTTATAGGTGTGTAATTATGATGTGTTAAGTACTTTGGCACTAATTATTTCATCTTCCTAGCAAGGGGCTATTCTACTGCATTATGTAAACTTCTGCTTTGACTTTGTTTATAGACTCTTCTGGCATGTAATATTTGGGGCATTTAAAAATAGTGCTTTTGGTTCCAATCTTCTCTTTCCACAGGAATTTTGCATAAGTCAGAGGTTTAGGAACAGGATCTGTTTGTATTGCAAAATGATCTTTTTTAATAACCATTACGTTCAAAGGACTTTATTATCTGTGTCCAAATGATAAAATAAAAGCATATTTTAAAAAGACAAAGTACACATTTTAAACACCAATCCATATATCAGCAGCAGAAATATAATTAAAAATTAAATATACTGTGCTGCCATAGTTAATCTAAAAAATAAGCCGTATGTAGTATGATATATCTCATGAGTAAAAGCAAAGCCTTAAAGATAATATGGAGGATTGAACTGGATCTTATGGTAAAATATTATAATCAGAGTACTTTACATTTTCATTTCGTGTTATATAGTGTATCTGAGTATCTCAAGTTTTCATATTTAACACATAAGCTTCAGGGAAAGTTCACAGGTAGATCAAGTAAAGGATGAAGCTGTGTGATGAACCTTGAAAATAATAAATGAGCAGACTTTTAAAACTACTGGCTAGTTTTAATAGTCAATTAAAAACTTTACTAGTTACTACACTACAAATGGGCTATGTAAACGGGCAGAAAAATATGACTTTAATGTCTGCCTGTCTGACTCTGAAATAATTTGCCTCCCAGAAGTCTATTCCCTTAACTAGGTTTAGACTTTGCCTATTTACCTTGGTTACTGTTAGAATTCATTGTTGTTATTATTATTAAGCCTATTTATATGATTACCAATACTTTTAAGTATGGATAATTGTGAATGAGAGTAGTAGTGAATAACTGACATTATGTATATCAGCCATATAATTAATTACCATTACCCAATGTATTATACATCCCATTTATTTTAACAATTAACATGTTATTTTGTCATTTTAGTATTATCATGTCTCTCCTTTTGACAAGTTAATAATAAAAAGGCAAAACAAAACATTATCTGCTGCTGAAGTAAATGCATCTTAATTATACAACAAATAAATTCTTCAACAAAGGCTGCCAGGTACCAGTGTAGCAAAAGGTTGGAAGTGCAGTGAAAACATAAGTCACAGTAATGTAGCTGATCATTCAGAGGTGACATATGTCCTACTCTGCTTCTCCCTGTCTCTTAAATGAATGAGTGTCCTGTCATTCAGCTCATAGTTAGTCTCAGGACACCTCATTATTAGTTGGATGATCTCCATCTTTAACAACTGTACCTAGCAGAGCTGAGGGTTTAGATTGAGCCTGGAGATGCATTTACATGCCAGACTGCTGTTTACACTTCATGGGAGGTGGTTCGCTTACCCATCCTTTTTAATGTATTACAGTGCATTAGCAGCTGTACTCTTCTCCCTTCCTCCAGCTGGTGCTATAACTTCATCTGCGCCCTCTTAACACGCTCGTCTCTCTGTACTCCGCCATTTGGTCTGATAGAGGATTTGGTACCCAGCACCATGTGCTCCTGACAATACCAACTCATTCAAGATGAGTGAGTTAAAGAACCGTTACAGTATGTTAATTAGTATAATTTTGTCAAATACAGACAGGTGAAAACCATATTTGTCACTTACAGAGTTTTAAGCCAAATACAATTTTTCTGCCCCAAAGCATAAGACCAGCAGAGTTCTTGAAATAAAAAGGTGTAAACATTACTTTTAATGGCAAAAGCTGATGGTTTGCATTCACCGTATATTAAAAAAAAAAAAAGAGCCATTTTAGTAAAACTTTTCATGAGGTTAACAGCGTATTATCTGTAGCTCTGACTATATACCATACATATTATATCCCAATGGCCAAGTGTATATCAACTTGTCTCATAGTGTAATATCTATTCATAAAATTTAGTATTGAGAGAAGGCATAAAAACATTATCTTACTTGCCTATCTACAGCTTTGATTTGATAAAGACTAATAAAAGAAAATGTAATAAAAATGTCCAGGTAAATGCCTAGTTTGTGATCCTCATAGTCCCTCTAGAAATCACAATTCTCTTGTTTCCACAGTGTAAGTAATATCTAGTAAACAGAATTATGGTTTCATTCACTCCTGTCACATAATGCTGTACTTTACAACAAGTGCAATTGTATTTCTTTTGGAAAAGGTTAAGAACGGTGTGGAAGGTGCATTCCCTGAGGGCACTGGAGTCTAGGATAATAAACTCCTCGTCCATTATGTGCCAATGAGACTACAAAAATAAATTCTTTGCATTCAGAACAACAGAATATTTATTTTAGAAGTGCTATGTTAAGAAATTTGTTTTGGGATACATTTAAGGAAGACATTTTATGCACTGCATAAACATAAGTACCCAATGACTTGACTGTATCAGTTGAGCAAAGGTCCCTCAGGTTTTTATAGTACAGTAGACCAAAAGGAGTCATTATAACCTTTCAAAGTTCATAATTTGTGCTTAAACATAAGGGCTTGAGTGCTTTTGTGTTTCTTTGGTTGTTTCTCGGGTTGGGTTTTCCCCCCCCTTCCCTGTTCTCAGACATTGTAAGTGCTTTTCTAGGGTTCTGTGATCATTACAAGGGGCCAAAGGCCAGAAGGTGGTTTTCTTTCTAACTGTGACAATATGCTCTGGCAGATAATACGAGTGTGTAACCCAAGTAATTTCTTTTCAGAAGATTACAGTGAAATAGAAACTATTATAATTTTTATGCAACAACTAAAAATAAACAAATCCACAGACCGTGCCTTTCCCTTGGTTGGTCCCTTACCTAATGCTTCTGCAACCTGTCTTCTAGCTTTCATAAATACCTTAGCCCCTTTGCAGTATCTGCTCAGGAGCTGAGCCTTAAGCAGATTTAGTTATGTTTCCTTTCCTGAGGTGCTTTTTACTGCTTATCTCATTTTTCTTCTCCAGATAGCTTTTGTAGACATGACTGATAGCGCTGGGATTTACAAATGAGCATGGGGAAGGGCCTCTGCCAACTTCAGAAAAATCCAGGTGTGTAATTCACTTCAGCTCCATTGCAAAATCCAACTAGATTCTTTTCTGGGGTGAAACATTGACAAGGAAAGGTTTGCTGTCGTAAATAACTGCGTGAAAGCAGTTACGACTATGAAGGAATGATCACCTTACCTTTGTTGTAATGATCACTGCAGTGAGCTCTCATGTGGGACTGACTTTCTGTTGTACAGCAACAAAGAAAGTTCATCCTCTGTGGGTTTTCGACTTGAGAAACTAAACTTTTTTGTCCATCGTGTGGTAAGGAACCTACAAAAAATAAGTAGCGTATATTCAAAATGATGTACCGATGGGTACGATTGATCTTTGTCGTGATTACAGGGCATCTGTACAAGGCAGAGACCGTAACCTTAGGTGGACTATAACCTTTACTGTAAACAAGCAACTCGTGACTCACCTAGACTCCACCTTGGAAAGGCCAAGTGTTGCAAACAGAAGAATTGCAAATTGAGTGTTTTGCTTCCAAATACTTAAAGGGAGGGTGCCAGGAGGATGGGAACAGCCTTTTTTCAGTGGTGCCCAGTGACAGGACAAGAGGTAATGGGCACAAACTTGAACATGGGAGTTCCATCTCAACCTGAGGAGGGACTTCTTCCCTGTGCGGGTGGCAGAGCAGTGGCACGGGCTGCCCAGAGAGGTGGGGGAGTCTCCCACTCTGGAGCCGTTCCAAACCCACCTGGACGCCGTCCTGTGCCACTGCTGGAGGTGCCCCTGCTCTGGCAGGGGGGGGGACTGGGTGAGCTCCAGAGGGCCCTTCCGACCCTGACCAGTCTGTGATTCTGTGAAAATGGCATTACAACCTCTGTTGTTGATTGCAGTTGGGAAAATTGTATTGCCAGGTAAAATGTAGGCTTCAAATTAGATGGGTTAGCACAGGTCACACAAAATGGCAGTGGGTTCGTCTTGAAGCTTGTTTCAGATGCAGACGTGGAAGATTTCTTAACTATGTGCTCTGAAATAGGTGTACTTTATACACTTCATCTTTGCAGGCACCTGTCTGGTAGCTGATATACCAGCTTCAGAGACTACCATTGTGCAGGGTTCCAAAACAAATATAGAGATGAGACATGATGGTGGGTTTTTTTTACTTTAACCTGTTTTGCTGTTTGTTCTCCCTGTTATTGACATCATGCAGAGAAAAGAATCTTTGAACTGGTCTAATGATGTGTAGAGAAACCACCCTGTATTTGACAGAAACAAGTCAACGGAATGCAGCCCTGGTCGTTGATTGTCTTTGCAATTTGTTCATCCTGTATTTTCACTCGTCAGGAAATGTAGTAAGCTCAGTGCACCAAAGCCTTTTCAATTTGTTTGAAGTTGGTCACACCTGGAAGGCTGGTGTATGTGGGTTTGATAAAGTCAAAAGATTCCTTGAATCGGTAAGGGTGTAAATAATACTAGACTCTCGCTGGGCTATAGGTGTCAGATCTTATGTTGCTTTTTCAGTACTTGCTGTCATGACTTCCATTCATATAGTGCAGGGTCTCCTTAATTTTCAACTCATTTTATTAAACTTTGAATCTCGGTAGCAGTTTCTAGTGCGTCTGGAGATACTACGGCAATTCAGTGGGTTTTGGCAATAATTCTACCCAAGGTTGTTCTTAAGTAATCAGAACTTTTGGAATGGAGAAAATGAAAGTATATACACGTTTTCTTGTTTTCAGCAGTCCAAGAGAAAACTAAGTAATCATTTTCTTATGGTGCAATTTCTGAAACTTCTATAGCAGCAGAAGGAGGAGCTACTATGGAATTAGTGGGATGAACTCGAATTGAAGTATGATGGACATTGCTCTCTTTTAGAGCGTATGTTGTAAAGAAACAGCTGTCTGATAATAGCGGAGTCCTTGTAGATTGCGTATAGACTGTTTAGCATTCTTTGGGTACAAGTGACCATAGCTAATATAACTCAGCTTTATAGGCAATAAAATACTTCTGTCAAGCATGTGATCTGAATTCAGGAATTGTTTTATTTTGTTTCTCCATATTGAGGTTATAGATGGAAAAACATAGAAATTGTGGAAGTAATTTTCTAGAATTTTGATTTTATGATTTTTTTAAATTAAAATAAAAAATACTGTTTCCTATCTTAGGTTGAAAAAACACAAATAAGTGTCACGCTTTTTGAGAAAAACAAGCCTTTTCTTTCAAAGCTGTAAGTTCTTTCTGCATTGGACAGTGATAGTAAGTTTTATATCACATAAAAATCTAACCTAGGACATTTTACATATTGAGTGAATTCAGAAAACATTTATAATTTAATTATATGTTATATTTTAAGAATCTATTCTCAAGAATATTTTTTTCTGGCTCAGATTCATTTTAATTCATAAGCATTTGTCTCTATAAATAGCACTGCAGTCAATGCAGAAGAAACATTTTAGAAAGTTGAATTTTGGGAGATTGGACTTATTCAGAAGTTCAAGCTGATTAGAAAGCTAGACATGTCACTTCAGTAACACGTAATAAACAACAAGCATTCTTAACAACTAATTGTAAGTTTAAATTTATTTATGCAAGGTAATTGTTAAAGGAGCACAAATAATGAACAAATTAATGAAATTTATAGCCTGTTTGCAAATAACTTGTTGACAGAAAGCACTATACTTGTCAGTTGAAATTACTCATTGCCAGTTCTTTCAGTGACAGAATTCAAAGTTACAGATTCCTCAGTGATGTTTTTTGGAAAAAAAATCCTACTCCAGGTAGTTTACAGACACTCCTGCTTTTAATTTAGTAATTGATATAATGAATTACTTGCTAACATTGCTCTTTGCATCTTTTGCCAAATGCGTCCAACCAGCGCAATGCAGACACAGTTGCTTTTGACCCATGCAAGAGAACAATTCCTTCTAACTTTCCCCACAATCCCGGTGCAGTCCAGCAGAGGAGGATGGCAGAAACGAAAGCTGGAGATAAAGGCCAGCCCATTGAGAAATCCTCTTCCCTCAAAGAGAAAGGCAGGGCTGAACTGCCAGATGCTTTCGTAGATATATTCACTCTCATGAAATATGAAGAGTCACGCACATGGACTCTGACCTCACAGAGTCACAGGTTAGAGACTATGATTATACATTTCTTTCATTGGGTTTTAGGCCGAGATTTTAAAATGTAGCATCCCCTAAAAGCCTTTGTTTTATTCTCCTTGGTAAGAGTTGTGATTTTCAGCCAGGAGCATGGAGGTGATGTCAAGATGTCAACATGGCAATAGGTATTTATTACTTCTGAAAATCGGGGCATTTTCAAGGCATGTGCTCAGGCTCTAGCACTTTAGCCTTACATCGTCCTTTGGTGCCTTTGAAATCCAACATGTCTCTTTCTGATCTTCTGCTGCTATCTCTTCTTTGACTAATATTCTTTATTTTAAAGCATCTTCTTTAACTCTTTTCTACTATTTTCTTTGTCCTGTACTTTCCACAGGCATTACGGATTGTCTGTTGAATTCTGTTTGGTTATGTGGTTAGGTGAATAGGGAGAGATGCATACAATTCTTTTCCAAAACATTTCATAATTACCAGTAGATTTTGATCATTTCCTGACTGTAAGTCATTGCAACCAGCAGACAAGTGCAGTATTGAACTCTAGGAAACAGCAGGGCAAGCAAAAGGCCATTTACATAGAATTTATATTTGCAATATCCTAAGAAGACTTACTTCAAATCTTTTCTTTTTCTATGGGCTTTTCTTGCATGTCTTTGCACTGACAGTGTTCTACTTCATCTTAATTTTGGGAAAGTCCTGGTATGTTTACAGAGATATTGGTACAAAAATGCAAAGCGGAAAGCTGGGATTTGGTTGCATAAAAGCATTGAATAGTTTTCAGTGAGCATAAAACTTTTCAAGACCTCCTGAAGTGAAGAAATTAAAGTAGGCTGTGAATAGAGAATAATTGGCTGCATCCTAATTTAATTGTAAATTTTGAAACTGCCTAATTTATTTGTCAAAAGATATAAAATCTACTAAATCATTTATCCCAACAGAGGAGTTTTCAGATACATTTTTCTTCGTTTGATGGGATAGAAGGGACTCTTGATATGTTTCCTCCAACGCAGTCCCTGTTTTGCTAGCTGTCTGAGCAGGCTCTCAAGGAAAGTCTGTTTCATACCGTGGTAACTGGAAGTGCTTTGCTGATCCTTGTCTGCCTGAAAAAGAACACCCAACCTCTACACTTGCTGATCTCTTCTTTCTCACAGAAACACAAAATGGAAGATGGAAGAAGCAACAGAGGAAAAGAGGGACAGATTTGGTGGCCCTGGGACAGATAGAAGTGGTGTATGCAGGGGGTATGTTGCACATTTGTGCTACCACATCCAGCTACCAGGGGCGCATGAGCCCAGCCTCCCCATGGGGACAAGAGGCGGGAGGATGAAGAGTGAGAGCTACAGTAGCACTTCCCTGCCCTTCCTTCCCCCATGACACCTGGGCATAGCCCCTTTTCACATTCCCTTTCACAGTCTGCATTTTCCTGCACCATCGGCAAGGGCAGCAAAAAGGGTGAATTGACCTAGTAAGTTATTCTGATCTCTTCTGATTTGATAAAAAGAAAGCTATAAAAATCAGTACATACTAGTCCCAACTTGAAGACATGTAATAGCATCTAATATAATAATTTGATTAATGTTTTATGTTCTTTCTTTAGGTTTCTCTAACGCACCCTGCTGAGCTTTCTTAAGTGTTCATACTATACTCAGGAAATTAAGTGACAAAGAATACGCTATGAACTGTTCATAGCAAGCAAACCAGAATGAAATACAGTATTTGTTGGTAGAATAATAAGCATCCACATGTGGCTACTGAATGCTGGCTAACAATTTAACAACTGCTTGAGAGAGGAGATTAACTATATTATGTGCCTCTCTTGACTGTAACTGCTAACTCATTTCATAGCAAAATAGGTGCCATCTCAGCCAGGCTGAGACCTTTAAAAATCAATATGACTCTTTAAACGCAACTTAGAAACTTCTAGACAACAAACTCAAATAGCAGCATTGGTGCATGCTATTTAAGTGATAATCCAGAGCTAAAACTTTTAAAAGAAGTCCCGTCTGCGAAAGTAAAAGGCATGATACAGGTCTCATTATTGGAAAGCAAAGGTCTTTCCTTTCTCATCAAATTCAGATGGATAAAAGTCAATCTTCAGTGGAACTACTGCTGGGGCACTGAGGGACAGCTGTGGGGATCTAATATAGCCTCTGAACTGAGGTAAGGAAAGGAGACATGCTCTTCCATCAAAAGGTAGATAAAATCTTTTCAGCTGCTTATTTCAATGTACCATTACTACCATGTTGTGTTGTCTGGGTTCAGTCTAAGCCGACCAATCTAGGTAGTCTTCACCTGATGCTTTGTTGTACATGTCATTTCACGAACTGGGTCAGAGAGGATAAAAATGTAGAACTGTATTTCCTCAGCCAGTTAAAGATGCAGGGTTTTTTTCAGAATTAAATTACTTTGATGAAATAATACGTTCTTTAAACAAGAATAATGTCCCTTATGAAAATACACGTGGTTAACTCCATCCGTTTCAGCACAGGACAAGTAATAGATGCAACGATAACATGTCATGGTATCTTATGAGTAATGGGATGTTTCCTTCTGTCACTCTTACATACCCTTGACTACCCTTGGCTCGCCAGATAACCCTGACCCTGTAATTTGATGTCAGATGCGAATATGTGAGAGACGTTGCAGTAGTTGTACAAGTAATGCTTCTCTTTTGGCAATGGAGAAAGATTGGGGTACACACTGATCCTTCTTTATCCAGATTTGGACACTACCTCTAAGCAGAATTGTGTTTATTTTTGGATTTTTAGCATGCTAATAGCATAGGTCTCTAGGGAGCACTGGTTTAAAGCCCCTGTTAAAGTGCTTCAGGTATGAAGATCATAAAATAATTCTGATTTCAACATTGTAATTGAAGATCCGCAGACCATGTATTTCAATCCATCTTTGCTCACTGTTTTCTTGTTAGTGTCATAACTCCCACATATCTTCTCTGAGTGCTCTTAGATGACCAGCTTCTGCTGTTTGAGCAAGAAGTCGCTTGCGCATCTCATGAGCATCACAGATTCTTGGTCTATTTGTTTATCGATGTTTTTTTCATTGTATCTTGATCCCTTTGGCAGTCCGAATGTTTGTTTGGAATTATTCTTAATATTAGGAAGTCAATCTGCTTTATTCCAGTTCTAGGATATAAAATCGTTTTGGTTAAGAACCCTTCAAGACTGGGAGCTGCTGGTCTGGGCGCTGCATTCAGATGGTAGTGTTCACCAAAGCATAGTGATGCGCTGAATTTTCCTTGCTAAGCTCCTTTAGTCTTCAGTTTAAATAGGCATGAGAATTGTCATGGAATAAAAGATGCCATTGGTGATGAAATCCAGAAGGGTTTTTTCAATGCAGCTCCAGCAAACAGATAATTCAAGCTTCTAATTGTTAGCAAAACAATGGGAAGTCCATAAGCTGGGTATTTGCCAGCAGGGGCCACTTCTGAAAACTCTTTGCTCTTCTCCCGTCATCTGCTGCATTTGCATGAGTGAGAGAGTTATGTCAACAGTTAAAGATAATCTTATTATATGGGTTTACATAAGAGAATAAGGCAAAGACCAAGAAAATTGTTCACTTCCATTGGTGACCTACTGAAGAAAAGCAAAGATATGAAAAGCTAATATCTGAGAATAATAAAACAAACAAAGAAAACAGAGCCAGAAAGAAGTGCACAGAATCTGGAAAGGTGTTGCATACAGGACTCTAGCATAGGGGCAGTTTACGTCATCCCACTCTTGTGTTAAATGCGTACATTTTTAGAGCATTTGTCTTCAGGCATCTGTGGGAGAAACATCACCAACTAATCTCAGAAAGAACAGACATAATGAAGATGATTGGACTTGAATTCCAAAAAGCACCAGGGCAGAGTTTAATCACTACTGTATTTTGGAAAAACAGGAGTGCACTTCATTGCTTCAGAACTAGATCTTAATTCAACAGTATGCTGTCAATAAAAGCAAAAATTGCCCCAATGTCTGTGGGGTTCTGCACGTGTGTGGCAGGATCAGGGGAAGGCTGATAGCGTGGGGTACCAAACATTGACTTAGTGAGCTAATGATGGCAGCGGGGCTAGAGCAGGGATGGGACAGGGTGCCGAGATGGCACGATTTGGGGCTGTCGGGCAGTGAGACCGACACAGCTGCCTGAGGTACCAAACCACAAGATCTGCCCCAGACAGTTAATTGCCACACTGTGTTCTTAGATTACTTTGTAATCACTTGTGGGTTTTTTCCTGATTTCATAGTAAAAGAGGTATTTTAAGTCACTGTTTTCCCGGTTATGAGTCATTGTTGTTCTCTTGTGGTTTTCCCTATTTGCATTTTACAGTTTTTACTCTGATTACAATTTGAAACCCTGAAGAACTGCTTTAAGCAGTGTCTGTTTTACTCAAGTCGAGGTATTTCAGTGCTGCACACACTCAGACATCCTCTGCAGACTTTAGTAAATGTCTTGCATGGTTTTCTTTGCCTAAAAACCAGACAGAATCAGTACTCTTTCTTTGCCTACCCCTCCCTCGAAACTCCAGCAGATGATGGTTAAATTATTACAAACCTTTCAGTGTGGTAGCCCTAGGCACAGGATAGAAAATGAAAAGGCCGAGAAAGTATCTGTGAACTGATTATCGTGTTTAAATTTTCAACCAAGAGCTGCAGTGAATTTTTCAAACTATTTTTAATGTTGTAGAGTTTTTGTCATATTTTTGTTGTCCCAATATTGTAAGTTGATGTATTTTATTGGCCCGAGACAACAATAAATAATACAATTCAGTTTTATTTAATGATTTCTGGTTTCAGTGGTAGGGAAGCTTTGCCAATTTTAAATTAGGTCTTGGAGTAAATTTAAAATTAATGAAATTTAAAGCTGTGATTTGTTTAAGGATCCAGAACATTCACTCTTTCATCTATTCATCAAGCTCTTTAATTACCTAGTATGCATGAAACCTGTATTATGTCTTATTATTGAGAGATTAATTTTATGAAAACCTCTGAGTGATACATCATCAGAATGACTCTTGGATAATGTATAGTCTAACCTTTTCTACTAATCCCACCACAGAGGAAGAGAGGGAAGTTGACAACTCTTCCGCAGTGTTTTATTCCTACTGTTCCCCTGCAGTATTATCAGCTGCGAGCAGATAGTTTGTCTCTCCTGCTCTTTTAATTTCTAATCCTCACTTGTGTATAGCTGTCCATCATGTTCACCCTGAGCTACACAGACGTGCGAGTGCCATTTGAAAAGGATCCTTATTGTTATTCTGTTGCAGTAGTGTACAGAGGCCCTGCTGTGTGAGACCTTGCAAACAGGGAGTAAAGGAGCGTGCCTGCCTCTGAGGCTGAAGTGCTCAAATGCTCCGAGTCCCTTGTCGCACAGGGAAATGAGAGATGGAGAGACTGCTGGGCGGACCTAAGATGGACCCATAAGTCTACAGTAGACCAGAGAACTTCAATTTAGATGTTCGGAGTCTCAGCCCAGTGCCTCAGCCACAGTAGTATCTTTTTCCCTTGCCCAGTCTGGAGCATGTGCTCTGTCCACACTTGTCCAAAACAGCTGCTGGGGGCGGCATTTGGAGTATTGGTGTGAGCTGGGGAGGGACTCGTGCCAGTGTTGGGCCACAGCTTGGGGGAAGGTGCAGCATCGCCTGTGCCCAGGGCAGCAGTTTGGTTGTGCTCATCCTCCAGTCGCTCAGCCCAGCACTGCTGGCCGCTGTGTACATGAGCTGTGGCAAGGACTGGGCCAGGGGCTGCAGTGGATTTCAAACTACCTGACCTGAAAATCGGGGGTAGAGCTTTAACCGTCCTGGGTTCCGCAGCCTGGCTGGGCCTGCAGCTCCAGGGATGCAGTGCTATGAACAGAGAGGCAAAGACAGATGGACTGGTGTTGAAACAAATGATCATCAAATTGTATCCAAAAATTTGTATTCCTCAGGTATGTTTTACCTTCTCATACTGTGACGTCTCTTCCTTGCTGCCAAAAAGAAAGGATTTTGCTATTTTTTTCACAGCGCTTCCATGCCAGGCTAAATCTCTGTTCTCTTGAAAGCTAATAGATCAACTTTTGACGTTAATATTTGTGAGAGCAATATTAGAAATGTTTTATTTCATTATCTCGCAGCTGAGGACTGTAGTCACTCTGCGTTATAAAGCAGCTAATTACAGTGTTAGTGACTTACAGTGTGCCATGCCTGCAGTGCAGTTTGTCAGAGTTTCTGAGAATTTCTAAAAGGAAAATAGTTTGCAGAGTACTTTGATGAATCTAGTTTGAGAAACGTTGCATGTCCAGCATCATCTAGCATCTTCACAATGCTATACATCTCCTAATCAAAACTTTTTCACTTCTAGGAGCATTTGCATTTCATGGAAAACTTGTTAAATTCAGACTATTTGACATATGTACTTCTCCTCTGTCCTTGCTTGTTAAATCAAAAATATTTAGGATACTGCAGGGTAACAGAGTATTTGTATGCAGTGATCCCTCCTGCTACTCCCCTGCTGGATTTGCAATCATCACTACCTCATAGTAATCAGTTGTGGAGTTGTGAAGCTATAATTAAAACTTCAGATGATGAACAATGAATAAAAGGGACACCTCTTTCCCCTACTCAGCTTTCATTAATGTAAATGTCATTAATGATAAAGAATAAAGGGGGGGAAATGCCAAATTAAGAAGCATATGTGCGACCTTTTAACTGTAATGCTTTCCAAAAATTCGTCTCTGCGTAGGAGGAACTGGTAAAAGTAGCTTTATTTTGGGTTTTATAGAAAGCTCTCTGTGGTCAGTATGACATTGCATGGAGCTCACTTTCTATTTCAGACAAAAATCTATACTTGTAGAAAGAAAAAAGCACAGGTGGCAATGAATTCGGTTACAGTGACTGGATTAACTAACACTGCAGAGGTCTAGAGTCCACTTATATGAAAGAACTTGGAGTGTTTTAGCATTTTGATAAAAATCTATCTGGCCACTTTAACAGGATACATGTTAAAAGCAGCTCAGAGGTATTTAACTGCCATTCAGGAAGTCCTGCTGATAGCTTCATGAGTCCAATAGCTAATTCTCTAATGCATTAGGTCAGAAATGTTTCCCTTGGAGTTTAGAAACTCTGCTCTGTGTTCTTCCTCTGGTGCAAGGAATTACTCATCCCATCGTGCCTTTGATGCCTGGTGGTTATGGATCGAGTCAATTGTTATGTGTATTGACACACTGACATACGTGGTTAGATTTCGTCTCTGGTTATCACAGAAATTCTTATAATAAAGTACATTGCGTCACTGTTTTCCTGATGGAGGTATATTTTAGTGATAGAAATGGACTTACTTTCCCTGTATTTCTCATCTGATTACTGTCAGTATAGTTCTGTAATCTAGAGGACCCCACAGAGAGTGGGAGGCTTCCGTGGCAAGTTCAGCAGTCTCTGCCCTCCTGCAGTTTGCCATCCTAATGGACTGGGCGCGTGCAGGGTGCAGAAGAGGGAAGCGATTCCCCTTTGGTCACGTGGCAGGTTAGTGGCACAGCTTTGAATTAAATCTACATCTTTCAAGTCCCCATCTATTACCTTGCTCACTGGAGACCACTGCCTTCACTGGTGTTTATAAATTGAGTTTCTGTGTCAGAACTGTCTGTTCTTTACCATTATTGGAGGAACTCTTTAAGGTATCATAAAACAAACACTTCCAGTAAGTAGTTAATGAATATCAATATATATGTTTCCTGTACACACACATAAATATATGTTGATATCGCATGGCCTTTAAAATATCACATACTTTAATTTCCACTCAGAAAGGCATCTTTTAGCAGTAATAGGAAAAAAACATTTTTTTTCCCCAATGATTATAGAAGATGGGTGAGCCTGAAGTGATTCTGTTTTATTGAATCTTCTCAATATTTGTCAGCATCGGAGATGCCCGATTTAATCATTCAGAGCTAGCTCCTGCAGAAAATATTTGTATTGTGCATGTTTGAAAAATACCTGAGCCAGAATTAACTTTAATAAAGCTATATTTGGTGCTAGCTATAACGTGTGAGTTTAGAAGATGTGTCCAACCACCTAGACATCGTGGAAAGGGACAGGGTTTATGAATACAGGGTTCTGTATTCTAGCACATTCCATTTTATTAAACAAAACTGTACTTTCTGTGTACCCAGAAATGCCTTCCAGGAGATGCTCTAGAGCAAACCTGTAATTCAAGTGACTGGTTTATGTTATTCTCCTTCAGCATTTTTCCTCCTTGTAACTTGTCAGCAACCAATATATACTTTTTATTTTTCTCTGAGTCATGTCAACTAACAAATCTTAATCTGTATCTGCAAATTGAAGGCAGAAGAAATCAATTACAAGTGCTTGGTTTACCTAAATTGAATTGCACTGACTCTTTTGATTGAACTTAAAAGTCATGTGGTTGGTGTTCCATAGCTTGGTGACTATAAAACTCCTAATTTGATTTCCATCATTAATATCTGGTCTTTGTGAATTATGAACTCATTTTTGCAAGTGCTCCAGTACTTACTCAAAATTTGCAGTTTCTGCAGATGTTTAGTTGGCAGATTTGTTTCTTAGAGCATTCATGAGATGTAAATGCAAAAAGTGAGCACAGACTACCTAAATGCAATCATAGCTTCAAAGAAATATTACCAGACTCTCTTCCCCCTTTTGCTTCCATAATTTGCCATTTTGGGCTAAGAGCACTGAAAGGCAGGAACATAAGATAAAGTCTATTTCTGTCTTCTCCTCACATACTACATATCTGAAGTCATCATCTCTTGTGTTCCTGTCCTGAGTAGAGATAATTGACTGATGTTACAATACATTGGCTCAGCTGTGTCTGTACTTGCTTGCAATGTTTTTATAGTTCGCAGGTTACAAAACTCAAACTCTGTTTGTTGACTTACTTGCAGAGAACCATTCCTGTGTTTGGTTTCCTTAATGAACTGAGGATCCCTGAGACATGCTGGACACCAGCAGAGTGGGCTATTTTGAAAACTCATACCCTCCTTCTTCAGACAGACTGCTCTCCCTGCATTTCTCCATGCTGTGAGGGTATAGCACTATTTGTTTAAGTTTATATTCACTGCGGTGTGTAAAAAAGTAATTGAGACAGATTTAGAAGTTACCTTTATGCAGATGATCAAAATTAGAAGGGAAAGAGTTGCATTATAGGGAAGAGTTTGCCGTATTCTGTAAGACAGGTTTTTTTCAGTGCCTGAAATACATTTGAGTCAGAGGGAAGATGGTATAATACAACTTAGCATTAAAGGATTTGCAGAGATAGTTCAGCAAAAATACTATAAAGGTACAGTTGTAAAGATAGATGGTCCAGTGCTAAATATCCAAACCGCGTTGTCATATTTTTGTTATAATCAACTGATTTGTAACCAGTTCTTATTTAAATCAGCCTGCCAGTCATAATTAGTCTGTACTTTACATGTCTTGCTCAATGCTATAGAGCAGAAACAGTCTTTATATTAAAATATTAATAAAAATTACATAGGAAAATAGATCATACCCATACACAATACTAATCTCTCCGCCCTAGGAATGATTCTGTCTTTCAGAGAGGTGTATTATGCCACCTGGGGTATCATACGCTTCTGCCATGTACCAGAGGAGCAGAGCACTGAGGCTCAGCTCTCTCTGTGCACACATCTGTGATGTTTCTTTTGTACCTACAGTGTTCTCCTGCGAAAGGAGGCTGGGCCACCTTCCCGCAGCATACAAAGAGTGCTTATTTGGACTCAAAATTGTTATGCGCTGAGTGTAGAAGTACACATGAGCTTTTTGGTTGCTGTGTTTTGTAATCCTTATTGGGTACATTTGTTATTTTAGTGGCACAGCATCTAATTTGACTCTGTTATCTCTATACTTAGAACTCTGATATTTGTGGAAGATTCAAGGGATATTGCAGATTTCTTTTACTGCTGCTTCAGGAAGGAAGTTTGATGATGAGCTATATTATGTATGGCTCGCTAGATAGTAGTAAACATTCTTCTTCGTTGCTGTGCTTTGGGATTATCAAAGGGTGTTGTGTTGCTAGTTAGAATTTTTCTGGATTAATGAAACAGATCGCAGATCACTGCATAGCAACGTGCCTGAAGTCTGTGAAATGTTTTCTGAATAAGGATTGGATCAGGCCCATTGAGAATATAAAGTGCTGGAAAGAACATGGTGTTATTTTACAGACCCTGCATTTGGTTGTTTTCTTGCAGCGGCCTTATAGCCTCACTAATTAGGAACTTGAGGTTTCTTTAGTTTGCTCTGTTCCTTTCTTTCTAACAGTACACCATAAACATCCAAATCCTTGTCTTTACTTGGGCACTTCTGACCATCATTGACTTCAGGGGCAACTTTTTTTGAATACAGAGTGGTTCAGATGGAATTAGGAAAACTTAACAAAGTTTCAGAGCTTCCTGTAGAGAATTGCGGTCTGTACACGTCCATGCTGAGATTATACATCAGTCTTTGGGGAGTTCAACAACAGGATTTAAGATGGAGACTGTCTAGTGTTGAGCCTCAGACTACTACCCGTCTATAGAATTTAAGTGTCAGAAGCTAAGGGAACGTTTTAGAGCAGTTTCAAATGTTTATCAAAAAACCCAGGCGATTCTGTAACTTAATAGGGAATTTTATTTTTGCTCACAAATACCATAAAATGTGAGAGTGTGCATCTCAAGGCCAAGTATGAGCAGCTAGAGAACTAGTCTCCATCATGAGTCAGATCCCTCTCGCAGGTTCTGAATTTAGATACAAAAATACCTGCTTTTTCTGGAAGTCTCTGTACTTGTCTCTTCAATCAAGGGAATAGAAACATGTGACTTTAGCTGGGGCCAGAAGCCAGCTTTTTAGCTCTTGGAATATATCACTTTGCTGCCTATGGTAAGTATTATGAATCTGTCCATAAACTTATTTTAATGCCTGCCAGATGATCCTTGCATAAGGACTGGAAGCTTTACTTATCCTCTGTTTTTGGAGCACAATAGTTCTGAAATCAGGTCTCTTAGATGAGCTCACACAAAAAATTGTTATAAATACACTGATTTGGTGTTTTTTCTCATAGATCGTTAATATCGGCTTATGTTTTATCTCAGAATGTCTTGAATGATGGCTTTTCCCAATAACTTAGAAAACCTAAATCCTCTTGCGTACAACCCTTTAGATTTTACATTTCTCAAATATGAGAGTTGTTGCTTCTTATACTTGGTCCTGAGAAGGTCCAAGTCTCTTAAAAGGGTTCTTTTGTTTATAATGCATGAGTATTGAATGTTTTTTTATGTGAAGGTGCCTTTGAATCCTTATGTGGGGGGAAGGCATTAAAGAATATAAGCACCATAAGTAAAATGATGACTGAATTTAAGTGCCTTATTCATGAAGATTTTGGACTGAGTCAGATTGTGAAAGATTCTCCTGCAGTCCTAACCCGAACGTGAAGTTTACCTTGGCTACCCTCAATTGTCTGTGCTACCTAGAGAAGCTGCTTTTGCAGTTGAGATGAGTATGGCTTGAAGTGTGTGATTCACGAGAATGTTGCAATTGATGAGATGCTGAAGCTGTGAATAGGTCATGTAATTATATTCTGACTCACAGTATGTAAATCCAGATGGTTATTCAAGAGCCTCACATTTTTACATTAGGGTAAAGGTGAAACAACTTCATTAAAATTATTCTGCCAGTTGCATCTTCTATTACCTTTTTCTTTTTCTTTTTTTTTTTTTCTGGTTGAAGCTTCTGGGCTACATAACCAGATCTGCTGTATTATCTTCCTTCAGGGATGAAAGATGCTGGTATATTAAAGGAAGCCCAGGTTCTCCAAACATCTTAGGTTTGCCGATAAAGGTTAGCTGTATTTTATGTGCTGTTATAGCAAGAAACGTGGGTTGCTGTAGGGAATGTGTTTGTCTCCATGGTCCTACCTAGCACATTATCTTTAAATCTTATAAAAAGTTCATTCTTATTTCAATAAAGGCAGAATTCAAAATTGAAAAACTGTCTCTAAGATAAAAATAGGTCACATTTGAATAATTGTACTGCTTGCCTTGTAACTAATGCTGAATTGTGATCGTACTACCATCGCAGTCTTGTGGCATAAAAATTCTTTGAGGTAATAACCGATGGAATACTCTTTATTAAATTTTAAAAGTAGGCTTGTTTTGGTAGTTTAATTTCTTATTTTAAACAAGCTTTTCGATTTATTTCTGAGTGTAGCAGAAAGAAACAGTGAAATTTATATCTGTGATATTTCAAGACAGTTAACAAGGACTATATCAGCCTGGAACATTTTCAGAGCTTTGTGGGGAGGAAGTTAGAACTGCTGGTAACGGCAGAATTGGTGCCTGACTTTGCACTCCAAGACAAAAATGTGTAGGTGACATACTATATATGATTTACTATTCTATTTTATTTCATCAGTAATTTACTACTTATGGAGGTACCTGGGAGGGTGTGGTGTTCTGGTTTTTTAGTATAATGAATTTTCTGACAGCTTTTGATAGGATGTATGAGAATTCAGGGCTGTATCATCAGTTGGCTCTGGTCAGTTGGCATAGCTGCATTTTGTACCAGCTGAAGATCTGCCTTTCAATTTGGAACAAATTTTATACCCTGGTCCTCTCTTTCTATTAGATTTGGACTCAAAATAGTAAAACTGGAATAGAGTTTCCCCCCTTTTGTATTTCTGCCTTTCTTAGTTTCTAAACTTCCTGGAGGAAGGGCCATCCTGTTCTTTCCAGAATGAACCTGGCAAATGATTTATAAACAAACAAAGAAATGACAGTAATGGAGTACCAGAAAAGAAATACTATCCATTATTTATGTACATAATTAAATAGGATCCATGGTCATTTGAAAGTACAAAGACAAAACTTCAGTGTGGCTGTATTATGTGTATAAATGCTGAAGCATTTCATTGTGGTTTTACATGCTAATGCTGCCTCCATTTTCACTCAAGTAATTACATTTTGTTTCATTAGGTAGCTCTCAGTTTACAGCTATAGCTGCACACACTGATTTTCCTAGTCAGGTTTGTCAGAAATGCAGCAATTAATGGTCAGGGGTTTGTTTTGGGTTTTTTATGTCATTATCATGCAGTACATTAAAAAACAGATTTGATACAAATAGTGCCATGCAAGCAAATAGAATGGCTTAAACCCAGTGACATATGGATTAAAACTGGTGCTTCCGGGGCACAGTGCGTGAGGGTGAGGTCCAGCAGGAGGGGATGGAAATAACAGCATGACTTCTCAGTTGGGCACAGTGGAGGCTTTCTTGGCTTGGAAATATGTATTTATTTCATGGGATGGAAAAACTTAAGTATTAAATGTGTTTGCTCGTTTAGGTTATTGAACCACTGGTTGAATTACTCCTACAATATGTTGTTTAATCCCCTGGTGATAGCTGAAGCTGCTAATGCAAATGCCAAGAGAATATTTTTGTTTGTTTCATTTTTGGGATTGACATCAACAATTTTACATTACTTTTATATAGTTCTCATTTTCCGTTTAATCCATATTTTTATGTTGTGCCATTTTGTCCAGAATCATAATACTGTCATTTCATACATAGGAGAAACTGGGACAAATACAAATTAATTGAGTTGTCTTAATCGAACAAGGAGATGTTGGGAGGTGATTCTGCCTCTCTACCCCGCTCTGGTGAGACCCCACCTGGAGTACTGCATCCAGCTCTGGGGCTCCCAGCAGAAGAAGGACATGGACCTGTTGGAGCGGGTCCAGAGGAGGCCACAAAGATGCTGCGAGGGCTGAAGCCCCTCTGCTGGGAGGACAGGCTGGGAGAGTTGGTGGTGTTCAGCCTGGAGAAGAGAAGGCTCCGGGGAGACCTTAGAGCCTCTTCCAGTCCCTAAAGGGGCTCCAGGAGAGCTGGGGGGGGACTCTTGATCAGGGAGGGGAGCCACAGGACGAGGGGGAATGGCTTCAAACTGGAAGAGGGGAGATTTAGATGAGATATTGTGAAGAAATTCTTGACTGTGAGGGTGGTGAGCCCCTGGCGCAGGTTGCCCCGAGAAGCTGTGGCTGCCCCATCCCTGGAGGTGGTCAAGGCCAGGTTGGACGGGGCTTGGAGCAACCTGGGCTGGGGGGAGGTGGCCCTGCCCAGGGCAGGGCGGTTAGAACTAGGTGATCTTTAAGGTCCCTTCCAACTCTAACCGTTCTATGATTCTATGTTTAGACTTAGAATATAAGGAGCTGAAGTCAGAACTCTTAATTTGGTCTGCCAAATCATGCCCTCCTCCAAAGTGATAAGTTTTACAAACTATTCTTTTTGTTTCACCTTACTGTTTTCTGTGAAATTTAGCAATTCAACTCTCTACAGGATAACGTGGTGTGAAGCACACGGACAATCACCCTGGTTTTAGGTGCCAGTCAGTTTACCTGCTTACCATGGTGCTACTGCCAAATTGGTCTCAAGGCATTAAATTCTTGACAAAGCATGGCTCTGCTTCTGAAGGGAGACTGTGTCCAAAAGTGTGCCATGGCTCTGAGAGCCAGGGACCATGTTGATGGAGGGGAGCCCTGCAGTCTAGTGTGAGGCTTAGCACAGCAGCCTGGAGAATGCCCAGCAAAGACCTCAACCAGGGCCATGAAAATTAGCTAGTGTAGGTACTACGCCAGGTTGTTGGAGAGCATGCCAGCTGGCCGAGCTGGTCATCTCTCTCTTTTTCTAGGAGGGATTCCTCTCTAGAGAAATTTACTCATAGCATATCTAGTATCTCTTCTCAGTTTACTTTAGGTGATTAGAAAATAAGGGAACTCACCATACTACATAGTAGATTAGGATTTTGACTCCTGTAGTTAAATATATGTGTATTTATGTAGATCACATATATAAAGGCACTGTGGGCAAATTCAGTGATGATTTTGACTGTCTAAATTCCTTGCATTCTGCTTTGAACTATCATGTCTAAGAAAAAAGAAAATACTTTTTCTACCAGGAAAATATACGTAATCAATAATTGTATTGTACAGCAGCCATCAAAATCCATTGGGTTTGCCAGAAATATACCTTGGAATTTCATGAGATAGGTCAGGAAAATGAAATTCAGCAGTGAGTTGCCTAAAGGAAACTACAGGCGGCCACAGGGTTTTATGACTGTGAATCTCCTCAGTTTTGGAGCAAAGGCATAACAAAGTACATAATTCACTCTCCTTTTTTGAATGTTTTTCATTCATCCAAGCCAGCTATTCTAGCAGTTGGCAGGGACACTTGGTCCTGTTATGAGTATTGGCTTGTAGCACATGCTGTAATCCAAATGTCTCAGCTCATTCATATCAGACATTATCAGACCAGATATAACAAAGGCTACAGTTGCTTCGTAATGTTGTAGTTTTGTGATGACCTTAGGTTTGCAAAGCATGCATAGGAATCCAACAATTTCCTGTTGTGTTGGACATACGTGTGGGTCGCAGATGGAGGACATACACAGCAGGTCCTGTGTGCCCAGAAAGCTTTGAACATACGCTGTGTTACATCAAGTCCTGTGTGTGATGAGTAGATAAGGTTTCTGCACACGCACCAACTGACCTTTATCACCATCGAGTGGATCTATGCGTGTGCACTAAATGTTTCTGGTATTTCGAGATGTTCCAGTTATTTGCCTGGCTGAGCTGTGGGACATGACGACGTTATGGACAAGCATCCCAAATCTTCTTTTTCTATCCAGTCAGGATTTCTGGGTGAAAAGGAGGAGTATGTCTATGTGCCTGTGGCTGTTGTAGAGTTGTTTCTAGAGATAATCTATTCTAAAGTCAGAAGAAAGCAATGACTGCAGCTAAAAAATGCAGAGGAATATGCTTGTTTTTTTGGAGGGGGAGAGAGTGTGGTTGGACGAAGCAAAGCAAGCATGGAATTCTAATGCTAGATTTTATCAATTTGTGAAGTTTAATTACTTATACTTGTGCTACCTCTGAAGAGAAATGGAATCCAGGTTAATCTTCACAAGATATGCAATAAAAATTATTTATTAAAATAAGGCCCATTACTGTGATTATCAGATACGTTTTTAATTAAGTCCAAAGTTGCTTCAGTAGAAATCTTACTTATATTATCTCAAAATGTTTGGGCTTGTTCATCTTTCTAAGCTTTACTTCTCTTCTATAAAGATCATGAACTTGGCTTAATTAGAAGTAGTAGTTATAATGTCAGAGCAAATTAATTTCAGTCAACTAAACGGTCCCTTTGAGGATCACAGTCTCCACCTGTTGCTCTCATCTGCAGCTTGGAAATACCCACGCTCTGATGATGAGTGAGCTCTCATTAACGACATGATGAGAGTCGCTCTGCTGGCTCAGTCACAGCGATGAACACGAGTATCGGTAATAGAGACTTGTAACATCGCTGAAGGAGGCAGGACACAAGTTTCATTTCCTCCAGGTTTCTCTGTATCTCCAAAGTTTTTCTTTTACTTTAAAAGACATAATTTAAGGCTTTTACAAACCAGGTTTGTATGCAAGCCTTTTACTAGAAAGAGTTTATGACTGTTGTCTCTCAGGAGTGCCTCTATGTACTGCATCCAGTGTACAGGTAAAAAAGATGTGTATTTCGCCACCCTTCCAACACAGCCAGGCTGGGATTCTCAGCTTGTGTCAGCAAATCTGTTGATCTGAGTATAAATTTTTACATCAGAGTCTCTTTTAGGTCCCAAGCACAAGAAATCTTTTTTTTTTTTTTTCTGAGATTTCACTCAATGTTAACTTTAAATGTCTCCCTTTAATTAATTTTTTTAATTGAATGCCTTTCTTTTGAATGTTACTACACTAATTTTGTACCTAAAATGGCAGTGCAATCTCACATTCTAAAGGGAATTTATTTCCATAAAAATAAACAGTAAGTTTTTCTAGGTGTTAAAACATAAAAAGATAAGTTAATTATAAATTATTACTTAAAAATACATTTTGTTGCAAAAGTCTGGGCTACTCAGCGTTCTTAGTAGGTTGTAATGAGTTGAATTCATGGTTAAATTAAAATGCTTTTTCTTATGTTCAGTAAATGCAGTGTGTGTGCAACTGAACAAAACTAAAATTGAAATTTACATTTTCATCAAATGAATAACCACACGCTGAGGATTGCTCAACTGCAATTTATGATTATGCAAATGAAACAGGTTTTGCAACTTGTATATGTACAATAAATGGGAGTTCCATTATTATGTATCAAAAAGCCATTAACCTTGAAAATTATATACAATTGACATGAACATTTCTAAAATATGTCTAAAAGCTGTTAATGTTCTCTCTTTCCCTCCCATATGTATAGGTACTGTATATTAGATTTACCAAAATAATTCGGCATGAATAATTTATTAAATGAGCTCTGACACTTTTTTGTTTATGAACTATCTGTAACAACTTGCTGGGTTCTTTATTCATTACTTAAAATCAGGGAATACTGCTGAATAATTCCTCGTCTGCTGACAAGAACATGAGTTACGAAAGCCGTTCATAACTAGCATTTGCTGTTTTGAAAACCTGGAGGGGGAGCGGGGACGGGGTGGTGAGTCACGTGGCACCTTCCCAGATTAGAAGTTGCTTCACTCTGAATACTCATCTCGGTGCTGTCTATGAATTCTTGGTATTTGATGGTTCTAGATCAGATTCTGTTTTTTCTCAGCCCCAGCGACAAAACTACCAGTACTGGGAGGAAGAACAAAATGGGTCTGTCTTGGAACATGCTGTCAGTGATATTGTGTGATTCTGCGAACGGTATCTTTTGCTCAGGTTTGGCCAGGGAAAGCAAACGGCCTGTAAGCTTAAAGCTATAAGCTTGAAGATAATTTTCTGCACATTTCATGAAAGATGGTCCCTTCCTTCGTACCACTGTGGATTTTTGGCTTTTGGAAGGAAACCACCTCACGCTAACCTTGGGAAAGTCAGAGTAAAAATGTAACTGGACTGTTCCAAAGTGTAGCCACAGTCCCGGTGCATGTTCAGCAATTGCCGCTGTGCTGCAGTCCTGAGGTCCCTGTCTGCATGCCCCAGATGCTGCGTTCTTCACCCAGTGTTGCTGTGCTGAGGTTGCAGTAAATCTCTCTGAGGCTCGCAGTTCCCTGCCATGTATTGCCAGTTAATGCCAAAACTCTGAAAAGAAAGAAACAAATATGCAGCGCAAAGCGGTAAAAAAAACCCCAAATTATATAGGCTAGTTCTTAAGAGGTACCTCAAAGCTGATCTGTTCTTTCAATGATTTTTTAATAGCTTTGTGAAAGTGTTTCTATTGTATCTCTGTGTCGGTTTACAGCTACAGAAGGGTTTGATATCCTGAGTTATTTTTGCCATAAGAGGTGTTCACATTATGATACACAATGTGTAAGATACCAAGATCTGTCTGTAGGAGATGGCTTCATGTCTATTATCTATAATATTTAATTTGCAGTAATTTCTGATATTCCTTTTCCTTACATCCCCGTAGCTATCAGAGGAGAATGCTTAAAATCTTTTATTGCAAATAAATCAAAATAATACTAAACGTGTCCCTCATCACCCTAAATCAAGGACTGTGGCTGTTCTTTTCTTCCCTTGTCTCTGTAAGGAAGTGAATGTGTTTCCTTGCCCAATTCTCACTTCTAGACTGGGGTTTACATCAAAACCACTGCCAAAAAAATGTTAGCGTAGAGCATTGCAGTGAAAGAAAATATAGATTAAAGTAAATGGAAGTGTCATAGATGGGAAGAAGGGCAGGAGGAGTTGGGAATGCACGTACGTTCAGTTGAATGTAAGGGCACATACTGATGACTTGAGAATTACAAAGTAGAAAATTAAAAGTCCAAGTGGTTCCATTGGCAAAGCAGACAAGTAGACATGGAAAAAATCTGAAGGAGGAAGGGACAAATGGATATTTAATTGTAGTTTTTCAATGTTAGGTTTGACCACAGGATATAGTGTTGTGACTTCTACTGAGGGAGTCTATAGCAGTTCAGACTCGTAAGAACTGATTTTGATGTGCACCCTTAAATATTCCTCTGTATTCAAGAAGGAAAGGAGGATCTTGTGAACTTGAAAATGATATCCGGAGTCCATGTGTATTAGTGGCAGGCAGAAGAATATACTTAAAATGGAGTTATCCAAACTCTTCCCTAAACTGGTGGGATATGTGTTTGAACAGCACTGTACAATTTTCCCTGTTATGCTTTAGACGGGAGATGCAGATGTATCGCATCGGGTTAGCAAAACTTTTGCTTTTTTACTGTTAAGGTGGTTAAAGGCTTTTATCCTATAAGAAGAGTTAAATTAGAGAACTTTAAAAAAACCAATTTAAAGGTTTTTTTCTAACATGGATAGCATACACATAGCGGAAGGCATGTATTTATTTGTAACACTGCTCTGGCTTCTTAAGCAGTCTCAGCCATTCAGTAACTCTCCTTGGGGTGAGCGCTTAAGCAGCTTTAGCCTTTCTAGATGACATGACCCACGAAAAATGTGTTCTCCTCACATTGCTTCTTCCACCACAAGGATGCAGCTGAGAGCTAATAGTGTGATGCTGTTTACTTGGAAATACAAAAGAAAGGGGATATTTTCTCAGACTGGTTGTTGCTTACATTACAAACTACCGAAACAGTTTTGAAAAACAATATTATTTTTTGTACTTTTTAACTCCTGCAAAAATCTGTCACAGAAGAAATTATGACCGAACATTGCATGTGTTGTTCTTGCTAAGTTTGCCAGAGAACAACAGAAAGCTAGATCGGTGTCTTATTTTTCATCACTTTCTGTAAACACTCTCCAAATTAATCTCAGTAAATACCAGAAATGCTAATATCTGGTCTTTGTATATGCTCACAGAACAGATTTAGGGCACTTATTTGAAGGATATATATATAAAGCGAGCATTTGCCATAAGTTAAAAGCGTCCCTTTTGACATCTCTAGAACACATTTCTCAAAGTACTGAGCAGTGATTGAACTTTTAATTCCATAAATATCTCTGGATATGTTAACAGGAAACAGTGTGGAAAACTACAGCTTCCAGCTTACTCCTGCGTGCCCAGGTGGGGTCTCAGAGTCTGTAGTAGAACAGGGGAGGGCCCAGCAGACGGTCGTATCTCCAAAGTCTTGTCAAACTAGGATATTTCTAATATGATCTGCCTGCTGTGATGTTCATCCTGTCTTTCTTGACTGTAACAGGCAGCAGTGATTTAGGTACTATTTCCTTAAAGTATCATTAAGTTGTTGAGGCTGATACCCCTTTGGGGGTGAGCTCTTGTTTTCCCTCACTGGCAAATACCACTGCAAGGGTTTATTCTACTGTAAATGTTATGTTAAGAACATAAGCTTAAGAAAATTTTTTTAACAGGAAACCTTAGATGCTGTAGCAAAAAATGGCAGCCGTAAAGTAGCCTTGTTTGATCCTTTCCTTAAAAAACTAGGAGCCTTACTAAACCACAAAAATAATAATAAAAAAAATCTCCATGAGGTACAGGACTGTTAAGAGTTTTTATGATCTGTAACTCTTCAGCCACTAGATGGTGGGAAAGTTGCAATATGAGAGCACTCAGGGAGTTGATCTGCCCTCCCAGGGTTAGTCCACAAGCAGGTATGACTGAACACAGCACTCCTGAAATTGTCGTGAAATTTTACCATGAGGTGGCATCTGGATTGTGGCATTGCTTGTACATCTCTATTCAAATCCACTTTGTGCTGGAGAACCTCATCCGCATTACCAGGGCAGCTGTGATGAAAAGAATTCCCTTTAGTTGCAAATTTCACCTAAGAAACTGAAAAACATTATCCAGAGGCTAGTTCATGCTAAATTCAAAACTACCATAGCCACATTGCTGGCAGCGCCTACTTTAAAGAGAAGTCTTGTATGCTGTGATGCCCGCGTACCCACTGTTCCATTAAATAATTGACAAAATGCCTAGCACACTTAAATACGGTGTGGACTGAGTCATTTTTCTTTCAGTAGTTTCTGTGGCTGATAGTGTGAAGAGGAGGTGTGCATCTTTCTCAAAAAATATTGTATGCATAGGGGGCAAATCTTTCTTCCACGGTGCAATGGAATTTGCTAAGCTATGTTTCATGGGGACGTTTGGGGAAGAAACGGTTTGATTTGAAAATATCTTTAACAGGTTTATTATTGTCTGCTTTGTTCTGAAGGACAGCTCCATAAATACTTCTGTCTCTGGGAGCCCTTGCCAGGATCTCTGCTGTAATGTCAGGTTCAGCACCTCACCAGCCAGTTCACCTCCCTGTTTGATCTTGGAAATAAATCGTAGTCCCGACTTCCAATGCAAACGGCTGTGATACCAGCCCTTAATGATTCAGGTAACTTCACTGCAGACTTTAGGAGCATCAAGTGATGACAATGCCTTGGATTTATACGCCACCTTTCATTCCTAGCGATCTCAAAGCGCCTATAATTTCTGGCAAACCTGTGCTGAGTTAATGGGTTATTTCAGAGTCTATTCAGCAATAACTGTTAAGTGCTCAGAAGAAAGACTGATTGATGGGTGAGATGGCCCAGAACTTTAATTATCTTAATGAACAATTTTTTGGACTTAACAGGAAGTCTCCCACTAACACAAGTGGAGCAATGAACTTTAATTCCACCACTCATTATATTAAACACTGAGCCTGGTGGTAATTTGAGGACTTGGCTCTTGTTCTCTGTGTGTGTGTGTTTCCATAGGATTCTGCTTAGGCATGACTGATCTGTAACCACTTCTGTGCTGGAACTTAACACATCACGCAGAGTGGTTTGGGCCGCTTGGTGAAAAACAGCACCCTACTCCTATGAAGCTCATAAAAAAAGTCAATGTGCAATTACTCAAGTTTACCAGGGTGCCAGAGCCAAATATTTAAAGTATTCAGAAAGGTTCTGGGAGAATTACTAGTAAGCAGATATTCAAGACTCTGGTTTTATACCTTGTCTGACATTTTGCCTGTGACGGAAAACAGAAGTGGTAAATAGCCGAACCGCGGTAACCAGAAGTAGAAAAACAGCATGAAAGGCAAACAGATTGCTCTTGAGGAGACGGTTTGGCGATTCTTCCAGTATGAAAGTTCTTTCTAAATTAGCAATTGTGATCACACATACATTGTCTCATGTCATCTACGCCCCCTTGTACTCTTCTTACGACTCTTTGTTATTGTACTTTTAAACCTTAATCATTTTTCCACAGAAATGAAAATTGTTATTAGCATCTGTTGTGTCTGCATAATTACTGTGCCTGTTAAAAGGCTTATTTCTATTATTTCCAGATCTCTTCCACAAATCCTTACATTGGTAATTAGTATATCTTACAAATACTGGTGGAGTGAAAAGGATCATAAATTTTCAGCGTAAACCAAGAATTGCCTTCTGATGAGTAATACTACAGTGGGTACCATAAAAATAATAGTATTAGGAAAAAGCAGTAATTCCAAGCTGTGTTTTACTGTATATGTTGCCAAGGAGATCTGGCTTTGTGAGTGACTTCAGGACCCGGGCTCTTTGTACCAACTACAGCAGAAATGTCAAGAATGTGGTAATATTTTTCAGTTAGAAAAAAATGTCATGTGTGCAAATTCAGCTTGTTATACCCATCTTCTCATCACTGGAGATTAAGGGGAGGGTCAAAGAAGGCAGCTGACTTCTCAGCTGTAGGTGAGCACCTGTGCTAGAGGAGGATGACGTAGGGGGTGGAGTCACTGAGTGTTCAAACATGGCTTTCGTGCTTTGCACTTTGTGGTCTTTGGCACGTGCACACGATGAGCAGCAAGTGGACACACATCCCCAGAACAGCGCTTTATACAAGCATGTATTTGTGTCAGTTTTTTCACAAGGCAGCAAAAAAGTGGAGCGATTGCCAGAATATTTTGAGAAGCTCCAAACACCACAGAGCTTCTGTAGTGATTCCCATGGACTACTGCCCAGTTTCTAACTGGGTAGGCAGGGCTGAGGAAAAGAGGGTGTAGGGATGACACTGGAGGGAGTTCAAGCAACCTGTATCCCTTGGAGAATTAAATGTGTGGGCCTAACGACGTCTGTGTGCACAACTTCTCCCCTCTTTTGCCTTCCACAGATAAAAAAATCTTCTCAAAACCCATCCAAGTGATGCTCTTCCGTTTTCAGGCCTTAATTCTGAGTATGATGTATATTCTGGATAGACGTTTGCTGTTGTTTCAGCTTCTGATATGAGAAAGAAGCTCAACTGCTTCTCACGTTTATTCCCAAGGAATAATGGCTTGATAGTTTGGAAGCCCCTTTTAGCCAGGTTTAACTAGTCTCGTAACGTTTTTCCTTTTAAACCTGATGCAGGTCATATCAGAGGAGCTTAAGGAATGGTTTGGAGTCTTTCCATTCTCTCTCACCTCTCTCAGCTCTCACCTCTGCTAGGTCATTGCCCTTGTCTCAGAGAGCTGGTTATAAAGCCACGGGTTTCACTAGTACAGGACAAACCTTTGAAAACTGTAGTCGAAGGAGATTGAAAAGAGAGATTTGAGTATCACTCGGAAGCTGCACAGGTCAGCAAAAGTCAGTGTCAGGTATCAGGGCTGGGCTCCATGAACTCTGAAGCATGCAACTTCAAGCTTCAAATGTTATGATCACCTAAAGCTTTAGAAGTCCAAAAGTATTTGGCTGATAGATCTCTCGGTACAGATACCACTATCATTTGCCCATTGCTGTTTGCCATTTTTTGTTAGTGTGTAAAGGTATCGATCTGTGCTCTGTCTCTTTGGTTTCATACGACATTTTCATGTCTTCCCTAACTCAGAGCTAAATGGTCTTGCTACATTGGACAAGTGTCCTTTTTTAAAATTCATTTTCCCTGAGCAATGTGACCAAAATGATCTCATTCTCTGAGTGGCTAGACTGTGTGGAAAAAATTTGAAAGAGACAAAAAAAGCAGTTTCTGGAAGAACTGTTAAAAGATATCCATTTTTCACAGCTATAATAGAACCTCATAATTAATTTAAATGAAATTTGTTTTCCATAACACAGATTTTTGGGTGTAAAGTATGTCCTTTGAGAGAGGCAAGAGGAAACAACCTCTGTTATTTTTGATTACCTTTGTGTTTTGCTTTTTACTCATTATGCTAATTTTATGCTAATAACCTTCTTACATTAAATTTCACTTTATACTGCATAAACTGACAAATAGAGCAATATTTATCAAGCATAAATATTAAAAACACTATAAAGACTTCTAGGCTTCTAATTATTATGCTGATTTATATCTAAATTATTCTTGTATTACCACCCTACAGTTCACTGTAGAACATGACACAAAAATGGTAAAAATACCAAAATTCTATTTCGTAATGCTATTAATTAATCACATAGGAAGCCTGTCTATGAATTAAAAAGCACTGGTTATAGCATTGTGGATGTAAAGATAAAGAATTCATGTCTTCTGGTGAGCTGTTGAGCCTTTGTTTATATTGTTATAAATACTAAGGAAACCCAAAGTGCTTTTTTATTTTAAAAGAACAGGAAAGCTTAATATATTGGATGCAAATTCCATGCATTGAGCCAAATTCTTAGTATTTCTTTTCATACCAGTATATTTATTGAAGTCAATGAGACTATTCATATGGTTCAAGTGTGTGAGTTTTGGCCTCTCTCCTGCTTTTGTATTCCATCCATGACACCAGATGAAGTCCCCAGATCTCAGATACCACATTCATTCTGGTGCCATTATGAGGCTGTGCTGGGGGGCAAAATCTCTCCAATGCGTAGAAGGACTAATTAAACCTATACGAAGTAACTTACAACTTTAGAGTGTTCCTAAACATTTGGGTATTGTCACTGGTGAGTGGGTGATGGAAGGCAGCGTGTGGATCACCCGGGACTAGTGCTGCACTGAACGAAAGCTGCTGCATCCGAGCTGACAAGCACTGTAAGGTGTTTTATTAAGTCTTGTTCCTGGAAATGGGCCTGGATGGCTGGAGTGTTGTGGAGTGCTTGTTTGTAGGCTCAAAAATTGTGACCATCTTTGTTTTCAGGTGTAGAGGCCCCATTGTGCCTGTAGGAGTGACCAAATTTAATACAGAGAATTAGTTCAAGCATTAACAGTATTCTTTTTATTCCCAGTGTCCATCTTCTTTTCCCACCCAAATATGTGATTTTTTTCAGAAATTCTGTTTTATAATAAACATTCCTTGGGTTTGGGTGGGCTTTTTCCAAGTTTTCTTAAATTTGGGAACTATAGATAGTAACAAAAATGCTTTTACAGCAGGTATTTTGTATACCCGATTTTTCAGTTAACCCTTTACTTGACCCATCGACAACAAAACAGGCTTTGTCTTAAAATGATCCTTAATTCTCTACGGCTATATTTACTGTATGATTTTCGTAGGTGTCAAGAACAACAGGGATAATAGTGGTCTAAAAGTACGGTTCTCCTGGCCAGCATAAATTTACCGTCACAAGCACAGAACTGGTTCCCTCCAGTGGTGGATTTCACGCATGCAAGCAGTGGTGGGTCACTGCTTCATGGAGAAGAGCTTTGCTTCACTCACGAAAAGCCTCTGCCAATCATCCTCTGCTAGGAGATTTTGTGCAGTGTATTATTATTAAGTGTCTTTTTAAACTGGAAACAAATTAGTCTGCTGGGATAGTGCTCTTGTAAAGACAGATGCTCAACTGACAATCAAATCTTTAAAATAATACTGTGGTCCAAAAATCAGTCCTATAAACAAGGGAAGGGTAGAGATCGTGTTTCGTCAGAAAATAGGTAAAAATTATGCAGAGATAGTGAGCAGCAGGCGGGTCCACTGTTAAACAACTGATGGCTGGGCAGGGATGGTACTGCAGGAGTAGGGGCTGGTAAGCAGGCAAGCTGAACGTGGTTGAGTAATGAGGATTATAAGAGTATATGGGTGGAAATGGGAAGAAAGCAGTACAGAAGCAAAGTTTCAGAGGATGGCATGCTGAACATCAACTGGCCTCTTCCCCGTTCTTTGTCAGTCATCTATATTTACATGTTTTATACAGCAATCTTGGAAAGACACAGAGTCACTAGGTCTCATTACCTTCTCAAAATTGAACATGGGCATAAGAGTTTGAAGGATAAGAGTGCCTTTAGACAAAGAACTGCCTATATATGTATCAATATAGAAAGATATGTATGTAAATAAGAAAGTGTAGCTAGATATATTGCTCAGCTGTTTCTATATTGCTTATTTTAGCTGTTTCATGCCGATAGTTTGAAAATACAATCAAGTTTCTGTTGAAAAGGAATTTTTTATTAAAAGACGGTACCTATTTTTGACCTATGTAAGGAATCCAAATAAAAAACACTTCGATGTTTTTGGTGTTATAACTGCCAATTAAGTGTTTAAAAATAACAAGAAAATATTCCTGCTGGAAACATTCAATAGCAATTTTGAGTAACTAGTTGCAGTCTGCAATCTTGTTTTTGCAGAGACCCAACTTTTCATCTCACCCAGCCAGGTATTGATTCCTTTATTCATCAGGGGAAGTCACGCTGACCTTCACTCTCTCACGCCACAGCATCCCTCCTCAGCTCTGTTTATAATGAACGGCGCAGAGGCAGAGAGTAACGAGGCACTGGACACACCCCCGCCTCTCCTGGAGTCCTGCCATACCAATCCCAGACTGATGTTAGAGGGTTCTTTTTTATAAACCTGCATCAAATCAAGAGGAGGGAAGACTTGTAGAGTGGATTGAGCATTAATGAAAATGGGGACATGCTTTCCTGATAACCACACATATAAAACCACAGCACTAGAATACAGGAGGGTTGACTTTTCAAGGGTGTACTTTACCACCCCTGCAGTCTTTAGCATTGTTTTTATACTTCATAAAAGTACAGCATATTGTTAGGGCTCGGCAGGTGGTCTTAATTCCACAGATAGTGGGCGAAACTTATCCTACAGCCCTGTAACAAAACGGGTGGTGGACAGAGAGAGGATTGAAGGTCATTTATCTGGTGATGGACCTGGTATGTGCAGAATTCTCTTCTGTTTTATAAAAATATCTAGGAAGCAGAGGTTTTTCCAATCTGAGAGAATGTGTGCCTAATTAAATAAACTCTGCCTCTGTGTGTGTGTGAAAGTGATTTTTTTCCTATCTTTTTACTTTTTGAATGTTTTGTGTTCATTTTGCAACAAAGAGAGCCACACAGATGAAAACAACCCATAGCACAAAGTAATTGTGAAATCAATCAGTAATCCAACAATTCTGAGCTCTGGAGTAACCTACTAGGGGGGAAAAAAAAAGAAAGAAGAACACAATATATTAAATACAAATCCTAAAAAGATAGGTAATGTGCCAAAGAGGTTATTGCATTCAGGAGTCTTGATAAGGATGATTTAACAGGTGAAAAGATCACCTCTGCAGATCATAGAGGAAAAGGACTGTGAAGAGATAAAAAGAGGCATGCACAATAAAGAGATAAGTGAGCGTTATCTTTTTTAAAGGTTTAAACTTACCTCATGATTGTTAGCATTTTGTCTTATTTCCATAGTCAAACTTCTAAACATTCAGATGCAGAGCACTCTAACCTTTGCTCACTTCTCTAGTACAGTAGAAGCAGAAAAAATTAATTACCCATTAGGGTAATTTGGCTCTTGTTTGTTTAACAATAAACAAGTAACTAATCTTAGGCTAAATATTTGGGGGTCTATTTGTAAATTGTGATAAATTCCAAATGCTTGTTTTTTCCTGCAGGCAGGAATTGAATACAGCATTTGTAAATGGATTTCTACATCAGACAATGGGTGGTCGGTGGACATCACAATATTGCCTCCTTTAGAAGGCTCACTCAAATTTATACCCCATCTGGATGCCAGTTTTGAAATTTTGTCTTCTGCCTACCTACAAAGAGGGATCTGCCTGTTTCTGTTGCTAGAAAGTCTGTAATTGCCTTGGTCAAAAAAAGGGTTTTTTTCCCAGCTCCAAAGCATATGCCATATGCCATAAATTGTCTATTTCATACCCACCGTCACTTACAAAACTGCTAGAATTCTTTGGGATATTTCCCCCCCCGCCCAAAATCAGTTTTTCTGAGATTTTTTTGTGAATTTTGCAGTCTGGAAAAATTCTCAGGGAACATTTTTTTTCTTCTGCTTTTTATCTGTTTTATTTTTTTAGTTTAACTTCCTGGGAATAATGTGAAATGATTACTGTTCTTTCTCCAGGAAATGCTTTACTAGAAAAACAAGTTCAGTCTCTTGTTTGCTCATTTTAAACATTCATTGTGTACCTGTAATTTAAAAGTGTAGGGGGCAGAAAATAACCATTTAGACAATATTGATAAAATAAGACAGGTCTGAGTTAAACAATCAGAATCCTATTGTGCTTAAACGCAGTAACTGCCTGGAGCTTCATTCTGGGACTAAATTGGTCGTATATAGAATAGAAATGAATGTCTTTTTTATAAATACAATTTGAAGCCACGGGCTTATAATTAAAATATATATAACCATTTTATGGTCAGTGAATAGCTATATCAATGTTGAAGTGGGCAGTGCTGTCAAATAACAAATGAAAGGCAAGTACTAGCTTCACCTTGGGCTGCTGTCAACCCCATTAGTTAACTGTTGGGTGTAACACATTTATTATGCATTGGAGCACTGTTGCTGTAGAAAAGAGAGGCTTAGGCTCAAGTTTGAGAATAGCAGGAATAGTTTCTGGGCAGGTTAGTGGAAAGGATATTAAATATGATGCTGAGTATATGGGTCTAATTTAAAGAATCGTTTTCTGTTGCACCCACAACTTTCTTCTTTCATCTTACTGACAGCACAAATGTTTCCATCCATTTCATTTCATCTTCTTCCTTCTCATCTCAGATATTTATATGTTTGGATGGCCCCATCGTGATAAAATCCAGCTGCCTCCCAAATAGAAATATCATTTACAATTTCTCTTGCTTTCTTCTTTCAGAGTCTTCAGGGAAATAGCTTGATTAATTCATAGGTTTTCATTCCTTCATTTGTTTGTTTATGTGTGTGAGTGAGTGGATGTGCTGTGTAAGGATGTGTGTGACTAAATTATTGAGGGAAAGCTAAATCAAAGAGATTAAATTTGCCTTTAGGGTATATTTAAAGTGCAGACTGCAGTACAGAGATACGCATGCATCTGTAAAGGAGCTGGTTTAGGGTGCTGGAAACTTAGGTGAAGGGAGTTCTCAGTCCCTTCTGTCAGTCTCGGCAGGAGGGCATTTCTGCTCTCTGTGGCAGTCTGAGAGTCTCGGATTTAGGGATCAGTGTCCCAGGTTTCAGTGCCAGCCAGTAGCTCAAAGACTTGTGCGCCACTATCCGTTTTTATACAACTTTCATAAGTTTAAAAAGAAAAAAACAATTCTTTTGGCTGAATCTGCCACATCTCTGTCTGGTTTACAGAAATTTCTTCTAATTTCCTAAACTCTGGGGTGGAAAAAAGAATGAAACTTGGACTGTTCAAAACTTACTGAAAAGTTCCTCTTCTTTTTTCGCTACTCCAATAAGATCTGGTTCCAGTGATCATATGAACAAAGCAAAATGGTTGAGCGGGTCTTAAGGGTGGGTCTGCCAGGATCAGGCCAGTCCCAAAGACCTTCAGCAAATGTTTCATATTTCCCAACCCTGCCTTTGCACTGCCATTTCATCCATTGCTGTGCAAGAAGGAAGCACTCCTGGGAACCTCCCTGTTCTTGACAGATGACAAAGCAATGTGGAGAGAGCCAGAATATTGATAGGTTCTGTGCGTAAGGGAGAAAAGAAGCCATAAAATATTTCTGTCATCTTGCAGTCCATTTACCAGCAAGGACTCAGCCCCAGACTTCGTAACCTCTCTAACACTACCTGAGTCATTAAGTGATTGAAACAACCTTCTTCAGAAGCTGAATCTACTCTGTTTTCAGTCTCTCTGAGTCATAGGAGACCATTGGATGTGCTTGAGGGGAGTCGTGTACTTTTGCACTCAGACCTTACACAGTGCTACTGAGCACCATGTTTTTCCTCAGATGGAATGCCTTCTGTTTGTCTCCAAAGTTTTAGCCTGCTAGGACTGGTAATTTGCTCTACGGGAGCAGTCCCATCTTATAATCTTTTTTGAAAGAGTATTTTTGAAACATGTAAAGGAGACTATTTAAACAGGGAGATAAAACAAGGCCTATTAATAAACACAGAAGCCCTCTCCGTGTTTAAATTCTGTCCTCACAGAAATGTTTTCATATGAGGTTTCTTTTTCAGTGATCTTCTTTGGTTGGACCTCTAGGATGTTCATATGACAGGTATTTTTCTGTTGCGGAAGTGGTCAATCTTCAAAGTGCTTCAAGTGGCCACGGGCCAGGTGCTCTCTGGGACACTGGTGTAGCTGGTCACAGAGTGAAAGTGGTCCTTGGTAGCTGAATTTTCCATAGCCATTTCACTGAACAAAAATTACCGTGACTGTCTCTTCCCTTGAGTAGCTGCGATTCTCTTTATAGAAGACAGTGGTTGTGAAATTATTATAATGTGCATGAATTGGTGCTTGCTTTGCCACTCTCACTAGAATTATTAAAAGTTGAACTCACTTAGAGAGCAAAACTGTCTGCTTATTCAACTCCCTTTCACAATTAGCAATGCCAATAAACAGAGGTGAATGTGTATTATCCTGAGTCTATGCTGTTTCTGTCAGTGGGAGCAGCACTGTAGTAGTCTATTTGCACCATCAACATAGGGACCTCTGGATGTGCAAGAAGGAGCTATGATGTGCTGTATTCCAGCAATCCCCAGCTGGAAAACGTTTCCTACCTGGGGAAATTATGCTTGGATACAGATAGATAGTACCACTAATGACAGCATCCTATTGATAAAAGCACGTCTTCTAAAAAACGATGAGGGAAAAACTTTAGATACATATCCTGCATGAGGAAAAGGAATTAGAGCTGGCAACCCATCTGTGAGGCAAGGAGGAGAAGCCT
Source organism: Ibidorhyncha struthersii (assembly GCA_013398815.1). Classification (NCBI taxonomy): domain Eukaryota; kingdom Metazoa; phylum Chordata; class Aves; order Charadriiformes; family Charadriidae; genus Ibidorhyncha; species Ibidorhyncha struthersii. The sequence goes on from VZSZ01001507.1 coordinate 671,248, forward strand.
CTCTAGGATGTTTGCGCAAGAAATGTCACTGAGGTGACTGCTGGCCAGGTTTCTGACAAGCCAGGCAGATTGGCACTCAGTGGGATGGCACAGAATGGACTGCTTTGATTGACAAAGCTGTAGAGAATAAAAGAAGGGGATTCTACAATGGCGCTGCCAGCGATGGCAGCCGCAGCAGCGTACCTGCAGAATGCCATTAGCATGCAACCACTGCGCAGTGTGCCTCGTGGGCTGCTCTGTGCCGCCACAAATGACTTTGCAAAAATGAATGGCTCTGGTCTGGCATCTTCAGGACCGAAGGGCTGACAAAAACAAAAATGATACTGTTAATAGAAAAATGAGACTCTGGCTTCTCTGTTAAAGCCTAGGGATCTAAGGCTTTGTCTGATGCATACTAAAGAATGGAAAAAAGTCTTCAGGAAAGGAAAAGAGATCTCAGAAAGCGAGAGAAAATAAACAGAAAGAGAGCTGATATTTATGTCATGATCTTCCAGATTGTTTGCTGTGTTCTTGCATAAGTTTATTTACTGAATGCTGTCTTTTACTAAATAGATTCTTTCATTTCTTCTTGAGAAGCAGTTTATTTTGATATTTAAACACGCAGCCCACAGGAATGCCTTCTAAAGCATTGGAGCTACTTTGTACATTTGGTGCTTGAGGCCTTCGACAGCGCTTGTTTAGAGTGACCCAATTCCCGTTTTGCCCATTGTAGGGCTCTGGTCTTGGCCAATTCTTTAGCCAATACTAGTGATAGTCATAGGGAGGAAGTTTAAATCCTTATACGTAGGAGAATGACCATGTTCATTTGTTTAACTGGCAATATGTGGTAATTTCTTTTCCTTATTCAGTAACCACAAGATGCAGTTCTACCACAGATGCGAGTAACTATCCATTGTGTCTTTACGATAGATGCCTTTAGGATGGATGTGAGCAGCAGATGGCTGTAAATTTCCCTGCAACAAACCCATCATACAGAGATTTGGACTCAGTTTCTTTCCTGTGTTCCCTTTTGCTTCCAGTGTGATAGCAATTTATTCCTGGTCTTATGTAAATTGGCAATTAAAATATTCTGTAAGTACTGGCAAAACAGGATGGTACATTGTGAGTGACAGCATATAGTCAAAGCTACCCAGTACTCTGGAGGCTGATAGTCTTCCTACTCTATCTGTGCTAGAACGTAGTGGTAGCCACATCACCCTGTTCTGTTTCCACTTGGGTGGAACCCCCTCCCTTTTTGACAGGTGACATATGTAGTGTCAAGTTTCAGATTTCAGATCTATCCAAGCCTGTCCTGTCCTATCCTATCCTATTTTTGACAGATTCCTTTACTGCAGTTCAGTCATCCTTAGCAACTCAACAGCTATGAGTAGTCTTTTCCTTTTCTAGCATTGCAAATACAGAGGAAGAAGGATGCTAACTTCAGCTGGTGGTTTAATTTAGATTGGTAGGGACCTCAAGAAGTCACCTAGTCCAACTCTTACTAAAAGTGGGTCCAGCCAGAAAAGGTTGCTCAGGGCTTCTCCAGTTGTGTTTTAGTGACTCCAGGGATGGACACTCCACAGCTTCCCCAGGCCCCTTACGGTAATTTTTCCCCCCTTGAATTTAATCAAACTTTCCTGCATTGGAAGTTGGATTCACGTTATAAAACAAGTCTTCTGAACTCATTCAGCAACAACAAGTGGCAAGAACTGATTTTGCCCATTTTTTTGTGAGAGAGGGCAACTATGCAACCATGTTTACCAAAAAGTCTTTGGCTTCTAATGAAACTTTTGCTATAATAGTTGGTTGATTGTGAAGCTCTTCGGAAGGCTTTGAAAAGGTCATAGCCTCAATCCTCAGCTTCAAGGAGAATGTCAGAAGGCTTTAAAGGGTCATTTTATATCCAGCAAACACTAGATGATACGGCTACATAGTTTTAACTTGTCTTGGGCAAATATTTTCTCTAAGCTGCAAAGATGTTGTATTTATACTTTTAATGTATGCTGTATTATTAAGCTCTGACATTAAACACCTTCATGCCAGTTTGGAGGCACTGAACTTTGCTAATCATACAGTAAAAGAAGGGAAGGGGAAACCTGGCAGGTTTTACAGTACGTTTCTTCCTTACTATTAACTCCAGATGTCCCTTCCAACCTCAGTCTTTCTGTGATTCTATGACTGCTTACTGTTGAATTGATCAAAACTTTCAGTAAACAAAATTGAAGACATGGAAGCTCATTGATTTTAAACTACAATAGCTACATATGTGTAGGGACATGGTTTAGTGGTGGGCTTGTCGCTGTTAGGTTAATGATTGGACTAGATGATCTTACAGGTCTTTTCCAATCTAGGAGATTCTGTGAGTCTGTGAGTCTGTATATAATCTATCCTTCACACAGTACAGGGAAAATCTCGGTGACCAAGATTCACTATTAAAATATCTTCTAATTCTTTAACAGGAAAAGGAATGGTGTTGATGATGCCAACACAGAGACCCAGTTTTGATGCAAAACCATGCAGGTGAAGCCTTACAAAAAAACACCCAGAAAACCAAGCAGGGACCTTCATCTGATAATGCCCTCTTCCCTGGGTATGCAGACAGTGTTATCCTCAACAGAAGAGTGTGTTCTTGTGGAAACGACTCCACCATTCTGCTGACCTCTGAGGCCTGACAGGCAAGTTAAACATTTAGAAACTAGAGAAAAGTAGTCTATGGAACACAGTGGGGCAAAATAAGTTTAAGTGCATTGAATGGCAAATTCCTAGAAAAATGAAGTATTGTTCAGCTTGAGACTACTTGAGCCTGCCAAATAAATTCAGCTGGGAAAAGATGTTGAGGTCAAGATTAAGGGAAGAATCCGACAAGTCAGCATTTAGGGCACTGCAGGGTTTATTGCTTAACCCACTAGACAGGATATTGGAGTTCAGTACTTGTAAACTCTTCTGTTGAAATGGTTTCACAGTATCAATTTCAGTATAAATGAACAAGCAGAGTTCTGGGACCGGCTTCCCATGCCCATGGTCTTTTAGCTGATTCTTCCTAAAGTACAACCTGGTCTGCTTTCCATGGTCCGCTTGGGTTTGTCTGGATCCAGAGACTGAATCTGGCAGTTTAAAGTAAGACTTCTCACCTAGGAAGTGGAACACTCAATTTATAGCTTCTGCTCCAGTAACTGTTTGATTGCCTAAGAAAAAATGGAAAGATTATAATCCCCTAAACTAGCAAAAATGATGATTAGAACATTTGTGTGAAGGTGGAGGCTCTCCTCAGGCATTCAGGATTCAGTCTCCTCAAGCAGAGAAAGGAATTGTCGCAAGGTTGGTTTGAGCTGTGAATCTGTCTCATTTTAAAATAAACCTTCAAGATGAGTCATGCTTTTTTCAACTCCCAGTGTAACTTAAATCTACAAGTAGGAAAAAAAAAAACCCCGAGCAATAACTCCCACTCCTTTCTTCCTCCTCCTCACGCTAAATCCCCTCTCAAACTTTGGAGGAGCACTTCTGACTGGCCGTTGGCTCTAGCTTTTCCCAGTTGGTCTCCCAAAGACAACTGCGCAATTATCCTTTGTCTCCTAGGCTAATTGACCTTTAGCCTTTGTCTTTTCAGCTAATTAGCAAACCAGTCTAGCTGGCTGTTTCTCAAAGATTGACACAGTTTTAGGATGATAGGGAGGCTTCAGGCTGAAACACAAATGGGAAAAGACAGTTTTTCCCACTCCCCCATTTTTATCACATTTACTCGTTCTTCAGCAGATCATCCTGTCATAGAAATTGGTCCCGAGTCTATATCCTGAGGGTGTGAACTGCTGAGCTGAGGACTAAGAAAGACTACGAACTTGACAATTCTGGCATTTTATTTCCTGTTAGTTCCTAAAATGAACTTTTCAGGATTTCTGCCTCTCTCTAGACAACCAGAATACTGTGTTCTCATTTTTAATTTCAGGTGATTTTTTTTTCATAACAAGTGTTGTTTGAATGACATAGATTTCTCCCTCTTCTGTTTTGTCTGTCAGGCAACTAAACTGAATATGGGTAAATCTTACAACCCTGTTTGATCAATACAGTGATGAAGATGAGATATCAGTCTTGTTCAAAAGATAGGATTTTCATCCTAATAGCTAAACCTGCTGGAAAACAGTACTCTTTTGGTTTTGCCAGAATAGGGGCATAATCTTGTGTCACGGTTTAACCCCAGCCGGCAGCCAGGACCACGCAGCCGCCAGTGCAGTTCTCCCCCTTCCCCTCCAGAAAGGCAGAGAGAAAAGGGAGAAAAGGAGGGGAAACGGAAAGGAAAAATCCCTTGTGCGTTGAGGTAAGGACACTAATAGAACAGTAACAGAAAAGGAAAATAACAATAGTAATGACACAAGTCACTCTCACCCCTTGGTGAACTGGCACCCTCCCGAGCAGCAATGGCGAGTACCCGCCCCCCGGCCAGCCCCCATTTATATACTGAGCATGACATCTATGGTATGGGTTATTCCATTGGCCATTCTCTTGTTCTGTCTCTGCTCCTTCTCAGCTTCTACCAGAAGCTGAAAAGAGTCCTAGAAAAATATAAACAACACCTGGCAACAACTAAACCAATATGCAATTGTTGACATGCCTTTCTTACCACGTCTGAAACGCAGCAACCACTAGAAAGAAAATTAACTCTGTCCCAGGTGAAGCCGGGATGCCTCGTGCAAGAGAAGAGCCCTTTCTGTCTTGCAGATAACAGATTCATATGAACGTAGCATTGGAATTTTTATCATTATCATGAGGGGTTTTGTTTCTGAGCCTGTCTTGAATGTCACCAAAAAATAAAAGCAAAAAGAGTTACTCTAGTCAGTTATAGTCAGGATTGTTTACATCAACATTATTAGAAAAAACCAGTTACTTCCATTACTACAATTTTCCAAAAATGAGCAGAGGTTTTGTCTTGTGTGGCTAATTCAGGTTGCTGCTGAAGTGCCCTGTGGTGAATACATCTTTTGAATCTCAATGGCTTTAGATGGACTCTCCTAACTCTCCTAGCAGTCACTAGTAAAATAATTAGCAGAGTTAGACATATTAAATCCAAATTGGTAATTTCTCTTGGTAAGAGAAGTAAACAATGTTTGACATGTATTACATTTTTATGTTTTATAATGTCTGGCAAGACTGTCTTGTAGGAAGTATAGACCATGTCTGGCATTTTCAGTTTGTACTGCTAAATAACAACACAGACATGCTATAAATCCCATTGTTGTAATTTTCATGTATCTTTATTTTAGACCGAGCTTTTACCATGATGAAGTCCTGATTCTTAAAAATACTGGAGTGACTGTTTAGATACCTGTATGATTGCAATTTGAAACTAGCTTTTGCATTTTTCTGTCTCAAAACTTTAAGAATATAGACTAACATGATACATAGTTTATTTGCACGCTGAAAATGTTGTGGTGATGTTTGAGTTAGCTAAAGAAGATCTAGTGGGAGATGATATTCAAGAGATGGATGTGTTCAGTGTGAGGTATGTTCAGTTGCCATGGTTATTTCATGAAAATATATGTATAGTTAGTTAAGCCCCTGTATAGTTTAACTTGCACAATAAATACAAATATATGGGTGCAAAACTTGTCACATGAAACAAAATCTTTATAATCCTAGGGCTTATGGTAATAAATTCAAACTGAAATATGTATTATGCACAGATACACAGAAGCAGTGGCAGCTAAGGTAACAATATTCATCTTTTTTTACATAAATAGCAAAACAGGTCAGAAATGCAGAACAGGTCAGAAATAAATGAGTTTCTAGAAGCTGAAGTGATGATGTGATAATCTGAATTTTGGAAATGATCTTGTGACATTTGGAATTACAAATAATGAACTTGGCACTCTCTCACCTCTCATTTTTTTGTATCACTGAAAGAGGCAGCAGGAGGAAGGACTAAAGCAATAGAAAAGTGACCATTCTGGTTGTGCAAATGAGCACTTAGAATTAGTTGTTCAGCTGAAGGAAATTTCTCACACGATCTCTCGAATCTTTACTGACTGTTTGTATTTCTGTTTAAGCACTGAATAACGTTCATAACAGAATGTGAGTAATGCCTCAAAGGGAAATCAGTCTGTCCAGTTATTTCTTGCTGCTAAGTGCTTAAAGATAACATTACCTTTAGTAGGCTGTCTGATGTAATGCATTGACATGCAATATATATGCTTATGAGCCCCTGTTTATGATGCCTGGTTCTTTCCTGTGGTCTAAAGCAGTAAGACAATCCGTTAAATAGCAGAAGAGGGACAACCTTCATCCTCTTCTGCTCCCTCTCCATTTCAGTATTTAACTGTTTGAAGTGTTTATGAGTGTGGAAGCCAAAGCCTTACAGGCTAGAGTTGGACTCGGGTCTTTCTGGATTGTAAGAAATTTGGTTTTCAGAAATGATGGTTTTATTCTGATTTGGAAAGTTTGATTATGAGTTCATAGAGTGTGGTGGTCTGCGTAAAATAATGCAAAAATACAGTTTGCCTTGAAGGTGCAGTAGAATTTTAAATTTGCTTCAGATAAAGATAATATGGCAGAGCTGAATAATGGCAAGGTTTTGTCTGTTACCATTGGACACATTGAACAAAGATGTAACATCTCAAATATCAGGTAAGGTAGAGCAGACGTAAAAAGTTAGTGCTGTTCATAGATTGGATGTGTAAAAAAGAATGTGATGGGCATTAGATACGCCGTGACCGCAGCGCAGCGTGAGCTGTACGGCCTGGCTCTGAGGGGGAATGGATTGAACAGTGCTTAGTGATTTCAAATCCAATATCAATTCCAGAGCAAAGGCAGAGGTCCATGTGTGAGTTCTGGTGATAATGTGGATAATGATTCTGTCAAGTCAAATGCACATGCTGACCGATATAAATGAGTTATCAAGGCCTTGTGAATAATGGCCTGGTGATGAGCCATAAATCAAAGTGCAATCATCAATCCATCTGTAGAGGGAGGCCTAGAATAGTTTAGTAGTAACCCTCAAGTTGGTACACATATTAATATGAAAAATAATGAGTCTGCCAACTTCAAGCACTGCTTTGCTTTGGATAAACACTCTGTTAGAATTTGGGCAGGCTGGTAAAGCCATTTGACAGATTCGTTTGTCATATGAATAATATCTCATTCAGTGCATTAGAACAACTGGCGGCCCCTTATCAATGATAGCAGGTCAGTGTGATAAGTACTATGTGAGTCTAACAAGTATCCTGCTCAACTGTCATTTTATTAATATAATTATTGTCTATTAATTGAATGGATACAGTACTCTGTTACCTTGATCATAGTCATGCATGATTTTGTTCTTGCTGCAGAAACAAACGGGGTAAAAGGGTGATCTCTGTATCAAAGGGTTTGCAGTCTAAATCCAACCAAGACAAGGCAGCGGACAGACAGACAAACTGAAAATTGCAAGAAAAAATGAGGCACTTTTGGTCTATAAGATAAGCAATGGTCTCAGGACACTAACAAACAAATCATTGTCAGTTTTTTTGTCAGCATCGCAGAAAAGAAAAATGTTAAAGCAGAATTTGAAGGGGGATAATGCATTACTTGTGCAGATGTTTATGGAAGCTCCTCTCAATTGTGATAAAATGGGAAGATGCTTGCGGGTATTTTTTAGTCTTGCCTTTTAAGGAATCAAGTCTTATAAAGTCTCACCCTGAGTACGGGGCAGGGGGAGGGAAGGTTGTCTATCCCGTTGGCTAACTTGAACTAAATTTAATAAAATAATAAGATTCTAAAAACTAGCAAGTTCCAAAGATGTCATGAATGTAGGCAGGGAGTAGTCGAGAAACCTGTTTAATGCCACCATGGAGGGAAATGCTGAAGCAGGCAGGGCTTCAGACAAGCAAGCAAAGCTTCTGCTTTATTAAACATCAGAGAATTGAAGCACACGATTTAAATCTATAAAAAATGGGGTTCACTGGTTCCAGTCCTCATGCGTTCACTTGTTCCTGTTATTAATTTTCCCAGTGGCACTTATTCCAGTATAGTTTCAGGGGGGTACAAGATGTGTTTCATCTACAGCCAAGCTGTGAAAACCTGAACTTTCTATTTACTCCTTTTTTTTTTTTTGTATCACATAGACAAAAATGCATTTTCACTAAAGTCAATTTTGCCATAAGGCAAAAGTAGTTTCATCTTTCCCTTTCCTCCCATCTTATTTTCCCAAACTGTAATTTTGTCTGTGCAAGGTAAGAGGTAGCAGTAAAATACTCTGACAATAATCACATCCCTGTGTTTTAGTGCTTGGATCTGGGCTGTCATCTTTGGGATTCTCTCTAGCCCAGCTAGCCCGGTGCCTAGTGGCTGTGGAGCAGCCGCACTGGTCGACTTTCCTTCCTTACCTCCTTCCCAATGTTTTCAGTGGCTCCCAGGGTTAGATTCCCAGAGAATGTGCCCATGTGTCAATAAAATATTCTGAAAATTCTTTTTAATAGTTCCTGTACTGTAGACATTACTGTCAAGCAGTTATTTCCACATAGTGAGTCCTACTCACTCGAACCCTTTCTTGTTTTTACACCCAGAATTAGCCTTATTGACTTAAACAGTGTGGAAGTGAAACCCCCAAAACCTAATGAAAAGCAAAACAGGAAGCAAACATGACTTACATTTTGAAATGTAACTGTTCCAAATTGTTCTGTATAGGCCATCTTCTAAAAAATAAGAGGTGTTAATACAGACAGAATATAAATATTCCTGCAAATAGATTTTGTTCTAAAATACCTATTGTTATCCTTCCATGTGTGCTTTTATTAGGAAAAAAAGGTTTCTGTTGCTTGTGAGGTTACGGCATTGAGAAAATTACCAACTAGGCACTGTAATTACTTTAGGAGAGCACCAAGTAAGACTGCCTCATGTTATTTAGACAATTTGATTACTCTTACTCATGATTTCAGAATGTGATAATCTAAGTGTTGTTTTAACTTCAGTGCTCAACCATCCTCCACAGTGATTTATACACACAAATGAAATGTCAAGTTGAAATGTTCCAGGTTTAGATCTCCTGAAGCTCCATGTTGCTGCCCTTTGTTACAGACACTCCGTAAACCTCCTCGCCAGCTAATATATACCATTACAGTTTTGAGTAAACCGTAAGGTCTATGCATTGTCTCTGAATTTAAGGCAAGACCATGCAACTTCTCTGCAACAATAGAACTTCGTAAGAAAAATGGTCTTAACGTTAACTGTATACACAAAACCACCTGCAGTACTTCTTTTGTCTTCTGGAGAAAAAACACAGATTTACCTAATGCAATCTATTCTCAAAAAAAGGTCCTCAGACCTTCCTCCTCAGGAAAATGTGAATTAGCGACATAGCAATGAAATAAATGGCTGCATATCAAAACATTACAAGGAAACATGCAACTGGGAGTCTGGGAAAATGCTGTTCTGCAGTTAAAAAATCTGAACAAAAAGCTTGGGCTTTACAATTTGTGGCTAAGAAGAGCAGATGCATCTTTTTCAAAACAGCCCAGTATTCATAACAGGGTGATACAGTAAAATATGCATGATCACAAGTATGGAGAACATCTGTACACAACAGGAAAGAACAAACGAAATCTTATTGTTAATCTGTCATTGTAAAAAGATTCCACATTTGCTGTGAAAAATGTTCATGGCAATACATGAATGTATTTAGCTTCTTGGAGTCAGATTTCTATACTGCCTTGCTTTCCTAATGCAATGGGGCACTGGATTTCATCCAAAGACTAACAGAATCAGTCTGACTTTAGTTTATCATTTGTAAGTATGGGTCTTGAACTCTCTTTGAACATTTAAAACTGAGAAGGTGGTGTGAAATGGGGCCCCAAGCCTAGTCTACCTGTAGTACATCTTGTTTGTGTGAAAACAAGTGGGATATTTCAAATGCCAGCTACCAACTAGACAAGACAGATAAATATGTTTTAACTAGTTTATTTTTTTAATTCCTCTTGGAGGCCAAGGGAAGAAATGCATCGTGTTCATTCAGCTTCCCTTTCATGCTGACAGATACTTGGAATTCCAACTGTGGGACAGAGCTATTTGTGTTAAAACTGTCTTTTGTCCAGTGTAAATTGTGGAATAATTCTAGAAGTACCTGCAGTTCCTAACATATCATTGAAATGGGATGTTGCTGCCTACCTATTGAAGCTTCAGACTAACAGTATTGAATAAATACCCAGAAAAGCTGCACAAGCTCTCAAGTGTAATGCGCACTTGACCTCTTTGTCTCAGAAATGAATTATATCGAGTTTAGATTTCTATGTCCCATTCTTTCTTACATCTGATTAACCAGAGCGAGCTTTAACTTCTTAACTTCAATAGTGCACAGCAGATTGGAAGAGGATTTCTGTACATGCTGTGTGGATGGGTGGTGATCAGATATTCTCAAGGTCAGACAATAGAATAACAAATCAGCAATATCCATATTTTGTTGAGCAGTAGTGAAACACTGCTGCTCGAATGCCAAGGGACTTACGTGGCAGTTACAGAAGTTTTAGTCTGTTCTACTCTTTGGAGTGAAAATTTTGTGTAGTGTTTTTTTTTTGTTTTTTTTTTTTTACACCATGCATAGAATACATTGAGATTACATTTCTAGTATTGCAATGGAGAGGAGGAGGGGGCAAACTTTGCACTTACCTTTCTTGATCTTCACGAGGTCCTTGTCAGGCTCTTTGCCCACATTGTTGAGGTCCCTCTGCCTAGCAGCCCTGTCCTACAGCATATTGCCCTCTCCCCCCAGTTTAGTTCCACTCACAAACTGGTGGAGGACACACTCAGCCCCGTGCTTCAGATGAAGATGTTGAACAGTACCAGCTAACCAGCTTCCAGCTGGGCTTCAAGCCACCGACCACTGTGCTTTGAGCCCGGTGATGCAGCCAGGTTTTACAGCCACCATAGTCCACTAACCCATCCAGTCCATATCACCCCTGCGAGGATACCAACCTGTCAAGAGAAGGAGAGGGGCATGAGTAGCACTGGTGGCATTTGCACTGGGAGGAGGTGGCCCAGTGGAGACGTGGAGTGGTTGATGCGAGGCAGTATGCTTGGTGACTGGGGGCAGGAGAGTGGTTTGACAGGCAGCTCGACAGGCAGTTGAGCTGAAGAGGCTTTCTTGTAATGGGGTTATAGGACGGTGGTTGTAAATACAGACGTAAATCAGAAGAGGGAGAGAAGTTAAAGATCAAAGCCAAGAGCAGGGAATGAGGGAGTATGAGGAGATAGATACGGGATGGAAAACAAGTTAAAATGAATAGATATCAAGGAGTTAGGCAGCTTCGATCTATGATAAATAAACAAGGTTCAAGACATACTGAGATTGAGAAATCATAAATTCCAAATTTCCTCTGTGTAATGCAAATATGCAGAGACCTGTGTGTAAGACTGCTACCACGTTGCCTCTTAGGACTGAGTATCTGAAACTGGATGGGATTTATCTAACAGAAGTTCAGATGCTGCATGGCATATTAGGTGAATTAATATGCACAACATTGCGTTTTCTCTTCCAAATTAATAAACAGCACGTTCATTTCTTTTCTACTAATTGAATGTTTAACTTGTTTGTCTAAGGCCAGTGCTAGGTCAGGAAGAGGTTAGAAATAGAGACTGCTTGTTTTCTCCAGAGCCCTGAACCATCGCTGGGTTTCATATTTCCTCCAGCCTGTCTCACTGCGATACTATTTTGCAGACAGATGAAAGAGTTTATTTCATTACTAAAACAAAAGGGCAAGTAAAGAGTTAGGAAACTGATAATTATATACAATTTTTTTTCCCCAAGGGCAAAAGAAAAAAATCAATGTGGTGCAGTTTTTTCGATATAATTAGCGACTTAATGATGAGAAAATTAGTATACGTATTTTCTTTTCAGGACTTAACTATGGATGGAGTTTATAGCTAGAGGATACTTTATATCATTCTTATGGCTGGCTAGGGCATCTGAACAATGGGAAATGAGGAAATGACTTAGCACAGTTAAAAAATTTATATCATTTGAGACGTATTTCTAGGCTACTTTATTTGTGAGCTGGTTTTGTTATTGTTGCTTGAATTTCTTGTTTGCTTAGGTTGAAAATTCTTGAAGACCAACAGCAAAGCCACGACTATAATGACTACCGGACTAATTCAGGAACTAGCTCTGAAATTTTAAAGTGATTTTGGTATTGAGGTTGGAGATTCTTATCACTTTACTTTAGATGCCTAAAGGAATCTTGTTTTCTTATGCACGGTCAGTAGCCACTGGAGAGAGAGCGAATCCTTTTGCTAGCACAATATGAATTTGGCTTACAGAGTATGGGTCAGGTTTACATCATTCTCTCTTTCTTGATTACATAGGTTATGTGTAAATTTTTATCAATGTCTCCTGTGTGGGGGAGAAATTAATCCCCTTGCTTAATGGCAAACCTGTTAATAGTACTCGGCAAGGCAGAGGCAAATTAGCTGCCTGGAGGCATTTTGGAAGGAATGGGATGGGTGTGACTTCAAAGTAGGGAATGTCTTTGTAAGGGCATCAGTGAAAGTCTCAAATACTTTTCATATGAGGGCACCTGCATTAACCACGTGGTGCTGAGAAACTGTCTCATGTACAGTGAGCAGAGAGCATTATTTTCTTCCCCCTGGTAAGGCAAGGAGAAAAGCTGTCCCAGTTCTCATCTAAGGACCTGCCCTGGCTGAGCAGCCCTCTCGCTCGCAGCCATGGTACCACCATTCAAAGAGCAACCTTTCTAGCTGCGTGGTAATAATTTTGCTCTCCTATTTCTTAGCCATGGTTTGGAGTATTAGATGGGTGTCTGTGATGGGGAGCGGACCTGTTGGTGAACAAACCTTTGTGTTCCTTGGATAATCCTTTTTATGAGCCGCACAAGGCAGTCAAGAAGAAATACTTGTTCCACATTTCTGTGGTATCTGACAAGTGCACTTCTGTGACTGGGATGGAAGCCTCTCTGTTGAGGCACCTGTGTTCACTGTTTCTATCTGTATCTGGAGCATGAAGACTAAGTCAATATAAGCCAGCTTTGAATTATTAATCCTTTCCTATTCTTTTTCCTTTTGCATCCACTAGCTGCCAATATGGTCTCTTGGCTTCCCTGCCAGTATGGGGTTACGCTACCATATTGCTAGCTCCAGACTCTACCCTTTCTTTGCACTCCCTAATCCCTTCCTGCACCCATTTCACCCATTCCGTTTGGTCTTGCACAACGTTCCCTCTTACCATTACAAACTCATCCCTTCTTCTTTCTCTTGCAAGAGAAGGAAGCTTGTTTTTATCCCTTCCTTAACTTAGACATAATTCCATCAGTCCCTTTAGAAAAGTCAGCACCTCTTAAGCCTGGGCTGATGCAGAAGCATGAGTAGTACTAGACCCTGAGCCCTGCCCCAGAAGGCCGGCAGCCGTTGTTACAGGAGGAGACATCATGAGGTATTTCTGCTCAAGAGTAAGGCAGGTGAAGGTGTGTATACGAAGAGATATCCTCACAGAAGGGAGGTTCACCTGAAGTTTGGCAGCTGCCTAAAGGAATGGAGGAAGGCAGTGCACGACGCGCGCTTCGTGCAGGGTGAGGGCATCTCGTAACGCACAGGCAGGCAGATGAGCAGTGACAAGTATTACATGCAGGGAAGTGTTAACACGGGCTGGTGGCTTGTGAAAATTGCAGTTGGTTAGCCTGTATGTAGTCAGTCAGCACATGGGAAAGTACAGGAAGTCAATGAAAAGAGAACAGCAGTTGGGGGAAGGACAAAGAGCAGAATCTGGTCTGGGCTCCGACTCTGGCAGTCTGACACTTCGGGGTCAAAGATGCATTTGTAAAATTTGCTAATGCTGAATTCTTTCTGTTGTTTCCTTTGCCTTTTTCCATCAGGGTTGCGGCTTCTGGAAGGGAAATGTGCTGAAACACAGAGGGCAATAATTTGAGAAAAGGTTCCTTTTAAAGGGTAATCTAGCAAAACGTGAAGACCAGAGATGTTTTTACAGGTTTGATTTACAGGATATGTACCATTACTTATGGGGCAGAATCCCCAAAAAGGTTCAGTGACATTTAAATAAACTAATAGATGAAGGGTCATTCCTCTGACTCAAAGCAAATGAAAAGCGCAATGACAAATGGGCATTTTGCGCACTCCAGTAAGAGTACAGTGAGGATATTTCATTTAGACAGAAAGGAAACACCGGGTAGTCCATGAGCTACACAGTGATTCTTTGGATGTTCCTTTCTACAGGAAAGTGGATTTATGACTTAAATTAATTCATCTCATGAAGGGCAATGATAATTGAGACCTCTTTGTATGTTTTATAGTGTGAATACTAATGTAATTAAATGCTTAAAATTAAGAATAGATAAAAACTTCATCTGACAGTAGTAACTCTATAAAGACAAATTGCAGTGCACATAGCCAGTGTATGAATCTGTGATTAATTTATACAGCCGTTTATAATGCACTAAAGAGCAGCATGCCAATTATTATGGAAACAAATTGTGTTTATATTAGCATGTCTGAGGTGATCATTGATCCCAAATAGCATTATTTGAAGACTAATAGAGAGAATAATGAAGGAATAACATTCTGCCCTGCAGCTGTCCAATGCGTTTCAAAATGGAAAGTGAAACTGGCACATTTTGGGTTTTATTGATTTAATCGAGAAACAAACAAAAAAGCTGCCTCACTTTTCATCAGTAAGATTTTCTTGTTCTTGTCACAAGCAAATAGCTTCTTTCATCACCGCCACCAAGAACAAGTAAGTCTCTTGGAGGGGCATGGAACAGAATGTGGAAAGGCAAATCTTTCTTGTTCTGAAATAAAGTCATTAGCCGGGCTCTCACGCCTTCAGAAGATGGAGATGGACTTCAGTGGAATTTCTGCTTTAAAAACTAAAGAAATTTACCGAAGAACGATTGATTATTGAAAATACACATATTCTTTTCCTTTGTTTATTATTTTCGCTCAAAGTTCCTGAAGTAGTAAGGTAAGGCCTGCTGCTTATGATTTTATTTGCTCTTTTTTGTTGCAGAGATCTGGTTCTATTAGTTACTATGGTAAGTAAAGTTTGCGTTTACTTCTGATTCTGAAGTAGTCTTGAAATAAAGGTAGCGTTTTAAAAGATCTTGAATTAGATCCTGTGTAATAGAAAGAGTGAATATATCCATCAAAATCTGATTTTGATGGATATATTAAACTGTAGACTAAACAGGTGGGGCTGTGATATCCTCTCTTTTTCAATTCTTGGTTTAAGTTTCAATACTGGAAGCCTTCAGCTCATAGCAAGAAAACTGCAGTCAGTTTATTCCTAATAAAATAAACTACAGAATTCAGCAATGATATTGTTGAGTGCAATGATATCATGACTGTGATATCTGCAGAATATATCCAATAACAGGAATGTGTCATAGTCGTCTGAAAGAAGCGATGAAGTAGCTGCAGTTTTTCTGCTGGAGAGAAAAGAAGCAGTCAGAAAACACTGAGGAAACAAATTAAGCAAATACAATTGCTCTTTAAAAATTGCTATTCCCCTCCATAGGAGCTCCAATGGTCCTAACTGCTTAATGAAATGGGCACATTTGCATCTGAGTTTTGAGGGAAGGCCTCAAAATTGCATCAAAATTTAATTTAACAGCTTGTTAATGTCAACCACAGCTTAACACTGAGGCATTTTGTAAGGTAACTTTAATTAGTGAGCACATGAGCCAAGCTATAATACAGTATCTCCAGAACCGTCAATGGGGAAGAGTTTGATCTCAAGAGATGTGTAACGTTAGATTGGTCAGAGAACTAGAAAACTGTCTTGTGGCTTGGCAATGTATGGACTGGAAAACACTAATTGACCTGTTTCAAGATGGCCTTCTGCAGCATTCCAGTTCTGGATATGTGCACAAGTACTTGCAGTTATGAGTCACTAAGAAACCAGATTATGATGATCAGGTGATTAAACCATAAATATTATTCTTGGCTTACAGTAAATAACATCTGTGAGATGAGATGTCATCTTTCAAAATCAGGCCTAGTTGCTTAGGCCCTTGCCAACTTTCTGAAGGATTTCACATTTCCTATGGAGGCCGGTTATTGTATTTTTTTAGACTTGCCTTTAATGTTTTGGTCAATGAAATTCTTTCAATAATATAACATCAAGTTGGTTAAGCACTTCCCAGGGAGCTGTGCTTAACTTCATTTTCTTCTGATGACAGTTCTTTGCCCCTCTTCTTGTTGCCTCAATAAAGACCACTCTTGAACAATTCGCGGCCTATATGACTTCAACGCTACACAAGAAGGGAAGAGACAGATTGTTTTGCAGACTGTAATTTATTGAAATTATTATCATAACTTGGTTCATTCTAGTCAATTTTGCCCTGACATTTTGAGAACACAGCATGGGAATTAAAACACAAGGGGAATTTTCCTTTTCCCTTAATTTTCTCAGTAGACCTGTGGGTGGGACATCAAAACTGTTTTCAGAGACCCAGTTTCTTACTGTTGAAGTTCTTAGTTTGGGAGCAGAAATCCCTTTTTGGGGTGCCTTTGTTTTTAAATAGTTCTTTAATTGTGAAATGTCAAGAACTGTACTGAGATGTCACGGTTTTATCTGCTTTAGCCCAGCTGAAGAGATGTGATAAATGCAACCTGTTAAACACCACAGTAAAGCATAGAAAGCTATAGAGGGAAAAGACTGAAATGATAGGCTATAATCAAAGGCGAAGGGAGATGTAGTGCCACACAAATACCTCTGAGAAATTTGTTAAACAAACTCAAGCTCTTGTATAATTAGATGACAAGATTTATTTTAAACTATGAGGTATGAGTGTGACAGCACTATAATTTGTCTTAAATAATTTCTTCACACCCAACAAGACACGGTCTTCAGAGTTCAGGCCTGCTACGTGTTTCTTAAAAATAAAACCGAACATTTTTTACACCTAAATTGACTATGGAAACTGAAATAAAGCTTGCTAAAAGGCAGGTTTGAAATTTCCTTTTAAGATTAAAGAGATTACTTCATTTAGTGAGGTAATTACTCACGCTTTGCTATCTGATTTCCTGTAAAATAATCTTGTTGATGGCTCTTGTTTGATTTTTTCATTGTGAAGGGCTGTGTACACACGGAGCTAGCTTAAACGTTTTGGGACAGGGCATCTATATCTGGTTCTCCCTGGGTAACACATGCTGCCCAGAATAAACAGTACAGAGTGAAAGATCTCTCCTTTCCAGGGGACAGTTAAAGGGAAGAGTTTTAGAAGTAGTGTTGCAGGTACTGTCCTTCTCATTCTCCCGCTTCTGAAAGGGGAAAGAGGGATGTGTGGAATGCCGTCTGGTGGTCCTAAACTCTGCCATGCTATTAACGTGATTATTGTAATTTCTGTGAAGGCTAGATATCAAAATCCATGTTCACTACATCTGTTTGTTTGCTGCTCTTCTTTTAAATCAGCTTTCTAGGAATATTTCATAATAGCAATGTCCCACTGTGCTTTGGCACTTGCCTGAACACAAATGCAAATGGTGGTAATGCATAGTTGGGTCACACTCTTGCTGCTTGTGGTGGCGGTGGCAGAGGACCAGGAGTGAGATGTCTGTATCATATCGTATATTGTTGCACTGATTCTTTACAATGACTGACTCTGCAAACAATTCAGGGAACATAACCAGGCAGATGGAGTTTGCTTTCCATGGCTCTAAATTGCTTTCTACAAATATTTGTGCCAGTCTATCGAATGCTCGTGGCAAGGTGAGTCAGTGTGACCATCGCAAATGTCTATAAATATCAGAGCGAATATTTATGGTAACTTTTTGCTGTATTCATGCAGCCTAATTATAACATCCATCTACATTATTCATGACATTTTGAGCTCTTCTGGTTTATTTCCTATTGTTTCCAGATTCTAGTACATTTTAAGCAAAAATACTTGCTGGCAGCACAGAACTCCTCTGTTTTCAGTGATCCATCTGCCATTTGGAATAGTTTGTTCAGACGCCAAGTCAGAGACCCCTTCTTTGCGTGCCAGCTTTTTGCCCTCTCTAAGCTGTGATGATCTTTTCCTTGCTCCTTAGACTTGGAGTGCTTTCATTCTTGCCACAGGGTCTTTTAAAAACTCTGCATCCGTCACTGATACGTCGTGAGGAATTTGAAACTTCATTGAAAGGGAAGATAATCAGCCTTATGTTATTTGCTTATGTTTTTGGTGTGTTTTAGCCTAACTAGATAGAGGTGTTCTGAACCAGTGGTGATCCCAAAGGAAATCAGCTGATTCTTTATGGTAACATAGCTGGGTAGCCTTCCTGACAAAATAAAGCATCACCGCTCTGTAGCTTAGCTCTCTGGAGGTAGCGCTCATACTCGCAAAGCCAGAGCTGTTATATATTCATGAAGTTTTGAATTCATTAACTGTGAATCTGTTGTCTTGTCAAGTCCCAACTAAGAAATGTTAAAATTCAGCCAGATGTCTGGTGTTATCTCCCCCTTAGAAAAAAAAAAAAAAAAATCAGAGAAAATCTTTAATCTGTGAAGTTGATAGTCAGTGAAGTTTAGTACTTTTAAAGTCCGTTCTGATACCTGGCACTTCTCATGGCTTTGAACATAATTATTATGGTTGGGTCAGGAATTTTCACTCAGCAAGTTTTTTCTCAGAAAATGATTAGAAGGCTGTCTGTCACAGTTTATTGGTTGAAACCATGAATATATGACACATTTGCGAGTACTGTCAGGCTGCTATTCTGTCGCTCGTGGTAGTGGAGTGATACAACTTCTGGTAGCAGATTTTATGGGTGTTCTTAGCAGAAAAACATCAAGACTCAGAATTTCTGATTTCAGTTCCTTGTTCTGGATTGAAATGTGCATTGATAGATCTTGCTGACCTCTTTCTCAAAACTTGCAGCTGAAGGATAAGATTGTAATAACGGTTGCCCCAGGCTCTTAGTCCTAAGGTTGGTAGCCCAGGAGCCTGGGCGCCTGATCCTAGTTTTACATGAGGCACCTTCCATGGTGAAGAGCCTTGTCTTCATGTTGGGTTTACTGCTTTGTGACAGTGAACCCAGCATCTCTTGGATCCCTAACTCAAACTGGGAGCATCAGATTTTCTTCTCCTCAGCAGTAAGCCCCAAAGCCTTGCATTTCCAGCAATTTGCTCCTCGCTCTGTTGTGTGTGTGAGGGGTCCTTGGCTGTGGGGACAGCACTCTCAGCTTGCTCCTGTGTATCAAGGACAGCTGAAGAGCCCCTGAAGTTCACAGCCCATGGCTGTGGCATTTTGAAATTGGAAACAGGAAAGGAAATTTCCTCAGTATTCTGATATTTTTAGTGAGTTTTTTTTTGTTGAACATTCTTTATGCAGAATCTAAGCAAAAAATTATGCATGATGCAAAATCTAAGCATATCAGTGTTGGCATTTTCTTCTTGAAAATAATGCTATTTGCATCTATACAAGCAATAACTGGCACTTCTCAGCTGCAGACTGGAAACTCCCATACCACCAGTGCTACAGACATCCCATAGCTTCTGTCATGACGCTTTCTTCAGTTTTCTTCTAACAGAACCTTTTGTCTGAGGGGCAATAGCAGTTAAATGACTAAGAAAGATTTCCTTAGGAAATCCTGCTCCTCAAGAGCCTGTGGAGATGTTAATCTTCAACCTGCTTCCTTATTTCGGACTCTAGACAGACAGTGTAAAAGCAGACTGGGATACCTTACTTCAAAAGACATTTTCAACACCAGTGGTTGCTTATTGATTCAGCTCTTCATAAATCATTTAGAGATCCTCCTGCTGAACACATCTTTCAGACAGGATCCCTGATGTTACTAAACTCAGCTTTATAAGCCCTCCCAGGCAATCCACCCCAACAATAGCTTGTTTGATCAAGTGTCTGCTTTAGATTTTTTTAGCATGAAACCTTTATGTGTTTTCAACTGAGTTTAGGTAGAGAATCCTAGATTTGTGTTTTGAAGTAAGTATGTGTTGCATTCAGCTCTATTTTATTGCAAACTACAAAACAAAATCAACCGGTGTTGAAAAGAATGACGTAGTTTGCAAAAAAAACAACCGACAAAAAGCCCTCGGAAATTGGGATATGCAACATATGCAACCTTAATTCAGTCACCTGTCCTTCTGAATTATGAAATACAAGGCTAGATGATATGCAATCACAATGCCTACACGCAGGGAAAGCTGCGACTTATTCCTTAGTTCTGCCACTCCGGACTTCTGAATGCCTCAATTTGCAGCATTAGCAATTCACTTTTGTTGAAGTGTGCTATCTGCATTTCTCCCCAAACTCCTAAGTTGTCTAAATTTGGATAAATTTTCCAGCTTCTTCATACTTTTACTTGATGTAAAACATCAGGACAGTATTGCAAAACAGAGGGTACTAGAATTTCTCAATAAAATGGCAAAATTTAGCATGGTAAGGCCAATATATTTTCCACATAAATTAATCTCTAGAAAAGCTGAATCATTTTTGCTGAAACTTAAAAAAAAAAAAAAAAAGGAAAGGCCCGAGGCAGACATCAGCCTGGAATGGAAAATGTCAGTCAGAGCAATTAAAGTGTGGAAACCTATAAGTAACTCAGGCAGAGTCTTATGACAGAAAGTATCTAGGCAGTCTTGGCTGAACATCACAGCCAGTATCACTTCCCTTCCTACAGGTGTTACAATCTAAGTAACACGTACTAAAGCGAAGAAATTGTCAGCTACTCTATGTCACATACACTTAGGGAAATGGTTACCTGGTTCAAACTGATGAACGTGGGATTAGTTATTGCAATTACTGCAGCGTGGGCTTAGAGCCACTCAGCTCAATAACTGACCCTACAAGGACTGGGGGTGTGGAACGGAGCACACTGTTGCACAGCTTTTTAGGACAGGATGTGCAGCAGATACTGTGCTGTGTATTTGGGCTGAACTGGACGTGGCTGGACAATAAGAGGTAGCCAAAGGGTAGACATCTAGTGAGAACAGTGCGTTACGGTGATGCTGAAGGTGTCATGGGAACAGCACTGCAAATGAATGTATGGAATTTTAAATGGAAACCTAAAGAATAATACTGAGTAATTCTGGAGCCAGGGAGAGCTTGTGCAGTCTACAAGGAGATACTCCTGCTATTTGATGTGCTAAATTACACCACAGAAACAGATTCCTTCCTGTGAAGGTGTGTAGGCGATGAAAGGCTTTGCGGCATTGCTCAGGTATCATTTCTGCATATTCTCTCTTACAAATAATTGTTTTGAAAAATAATCATTTGCATTTAATTTTGCATTTGAAAAAATGCAAAACAAGAGAGAAAATGTCAGGAGAATTTAATTTTTAATCTATATAAATATTGCAAGTTAAAAGTACTAAAAAGCAATTAAAAGCTGTTAACAGGGAAGCCTTGTCTGTACATGTGCTGTACCGAAGCTCCCCGAGACACTGAGCCCAAAATTATCATTGTCTCTACACTGTGCACCTCACTGTCAAAGAAAAGCGTGGCTCTTACTCATACCCCTAATCATTGTCTGCTGTCTGAGGTGGAAACATGACAGGCCAGTAAGATTTTCAAAAACGTTTAGAAAATGAATATAATTGTGGGGAGTTGAAATAAATAAGGCCTTTTCTTCCCACTGCCTTCACAGAGATACTTCTCCCTGCTGCGTAATTCCCTCTCTGCCTAGCACTACACTATGCATGGAAATAAACCTGGATATTTAATAATCCAAAGGTGTTTCCTCTGCAAGAGGTGACAAGTGTTTTATGGTTGAGTACTTTTTAGCACCAAAGTCTAATTTTTAGCATTGCTGTCAGTGTTAGATCTTTCTAAAATAGGAACAAAAAGGAAGTTTCTTTAAATAGTCTGCAAACTCAAGTTAATTACTAGGCTTTGGAACATCTTTTATCACACAGTAGAGACAACTTACCACCTTTACCAACACAGTAGCTGTTCCCGTCCTGCTGTAGGTATTCTCCTGAGTAAGAACATTGTTAGGTTGTATCTGTGCGAGGTGATAAGTAGTGGTTTATATCATGCTAGCTCACTTGTTTGGAAAACATAAATACAACAGGAAATGTCTTTGTCAATACCCATCCAGACAGATGCCATGTCTAGTTGGTTACGTCTATGTGAAGGGAGTGTTGAGATGCTGCCAAATAGAAAAGTGATGTGGAGCAGAACGCAAATCCCAAATTCTCAGAGTGCAGCCCGACGTGCTTATCAATTCTAATTATTACTTAACCAACATTCACGTGTCTCTTTTTAATTCCTTATTATCATCGAAATCTAGTAAATCCAAATTAAAGAGTAGGAGAAGATTGAAAAGCCTGGTCTGTAAAACCAACAAATGACAAAAACAAGAAAAATTTTGTGCAACGTGTTGTTAAGGGATTGTTTGTAAATCTTGTCTTTGAGACAATTCACTGGTCAGGCTCATCTTGTACTTGTGACCTTGCAAGCTTACTCCTTTTTTTTTTTTTCCTCTTTTTTTCTTTTTTTTTTTCCCTCTTCTTTATTTCTCACAACTTGGAGCATCCTAAGTGAAAAGATTTCAGAGTCTAGAAGTGCCCTTATAAATAGAACTGTGTGCCCCCCTCCACCTCCGTAATAATCTTATTTCAGTGCTTTAAATAATCAGTCTCCTTCCTTTGTATCTACGCTTTGTAGCGAGCTGGAGATTCTGGAATGTTCTTCTGCAGCCATCACTTGACCAGAAAACACACTCTAAGCATCCAGAAATTTTCTTTCTCTTGATTAGCTCCTGGAGTTGGAGTCTGTCCCTGAGCTACTATAACGTCTGGGTAAACAGGACTTCAAGGTTCAGTGCCTAGGGGTTTTCAGGTTTGTTTTTTTTTTTTTTGTTTCCCTCCATGAAGTGGATATAAGGCTTGGTTTTAGATTCAGGATTATGTTTACTGAAACTGTAGCTTTTGAGAATCTTTACACTGTATACAGAAGACTTTAAATAAGTTTCTTTTTTTTTAATGATTTGTGGGTGGCTCTAACAGTTTGACAACCAGGTGATCGGACTGCATTTTTGAGGCTGTAAAAATGAACCAGACACCAGTCTGAAACACAGTTCAGCATTATATCTTTGTAGACTATTTTGTCTTCCACAATTTATTTTGCTACTTCCTATTGTGTTTAGTTGCAACGCATTTATGAACCTCTACTTGCAGCATGCTATTTTAACTTGACGTGCCAGAATGGGTAAATCTGAGGCTGTACAGGATAATGACAATGTCGTTTTCAAGGCGCTCTAAATGATATGGAAGATAACTTGAACAGATATTAGTTTCCCACTGTGCTCAGTTGTTACACAGTAGCTAATTAAAAGGCAGTTGACAAGCACATAAGACAAGCGATGCTTGTTGGAGTCCTTAGCAAGCTGAAAAATAATCTAATAACCCTAGAATTAATTTAGACTCAAATGTTTTCATTGCAAATGGTTAATAGTCTGGTGGTTGAACTGGTGTGCTCAGACACTTTTCTACATGGAGTAGTACATGACCAGTTTAACTTTTCTCCTATGTAATAAAATTATACAAATCTAAATTATACACACGTTCCCAAGTTCCTAGACTTCATTAAATACTAGGGGATTAAAAACTTGTATAAATTAATCAATGTGCTATAATCCTAAAAATTATAAAATGAGCCCTTGAGGAAGTAATGTAATACTAGCTTTTTAATTAGTGTGACACCAGAGATTCATTGTTCTATAATGTAAGTCATATGTTTATGAATTGTATTATCATTTTAAAATAGAAAAAATCCACGGCAGTTTTACTGTTTGGGAGTAGCTGGTAGGTGCTTGTGGCTTTTGATCCTGTAAACACATCTTCATCTTCTACTCACACAGGTAAACCTAGTATAGTAGTACCTTTGCTTTCATGAGTAAATAGGTATCCTGTGATTCCTGGGCCTGTTTTATCAAGATCTCCAAAGATAATCCTTCTGGAAGCCAGAAACCCTACTGATAGCGATGAAGGTGCTTAGAATATCAGGTGCAATTTTGGTACGGAAACGTCAGTTCGTTTTTAGAGTAAGGTGGAAGCCAGTATTAGGTACAGTCAGTTTTGAGAAGTGCTTGCCATGGCATTTGGCATACTGTGTGCTTTCAAGATACAAACACACTCTCCTATAAAAATATTTTTGAAAGTCTTCATTCATATTCTCGGTTCATCTTCATCCTACAGGCTGTTGTCATGGTCGTTGTTGTGGGAATAAAAAGCGCTCCCTACTATTACACAGCACTGGTTCTGATAATGTTAAACATCAGTGAATCACTCAAGCTTTTAATTCTGTCATGCCAGACCTGTCAATAAACCAAGTGACAAAATTTGGTGAATGACCATAGGAAAAAAAAATAGCAGCAAATTTTACTGTTGTTCATATGAAAACATAAAACCACTTTGATTTTTCAAAGGCTATTTTAGAAAACTCAGTACACGGCCAATTAAAAAAAATAAAATACTTTAAACGTCTTGAACAGTATCTATCATGTAAACAGAAAACTGCTATGTGAGAAATTAATGGGAGGGGGGATCTTGAAATACTATTATGAATACATCCTTTCCAGTTTCAATGTAGAGCTCACATTTTTTTGCTAGTCTATGGCTAGAGTGCAGACTTTCCTCTTTACCTCAAGTGAACGCCTGTGGGCCGTATTCTGTAGCTAGATGACCAGGTTACACCTGCTGAATGTTACGTGTACATCTGGCAATGTTTTCTCAGCAATTTTGAATGCTTAATTTTGCGAATTCTTCCTCAGCATATATATTTCACGTTAGGGTTTATAATTGTTTAGAGACTGGTGTTGTCTATATCATATGCTTTGATGTTGTGTGAATTCCAGTTTGTAATTTACCTTAATCTGGTTTAGAGAATTTAATTTCCAAGCAGAGCAAGTGCCTGTGGGCACTGTGCATGGCAGGATGAGTGCAGTGCTGGAAACTGGCACAAACCGTATTTAGCAGAGTGATTTAACAGCGTTGGACAGGGAACACTGCCTGAGATTGCCCCTTGTTTCAAAGGGTAAAACAAAACAACACAACAAAAAAGAGGAAGTGCTAACTCTGTCTTTGGCAAATTTCCCCAACATTGTCTGTTCTCATGAAAATGAACAAGGAAGATCAGAGATTTGAACGTTTTTTCATATAATTCCTGTGGAGATACTGGAAGAGAGACAAGTTTCCTATGCAGAACATCATGGCAACAAAGACTGTGGCTCTTTTGTTTCCACTCTATTTTTTAGAAATCTAAAGAAAAAAAGTTCAATGAAATTTGAATAGTCCAACAGTATCCGAGTCCTTTATATGTATTATTTATTGTACCAATCCTCAGCTGGTATAAATAAGCCTACTTACAATGATGCTAACTGTGGATTTGCTCAATTACATCCTCCATCTGGGCAGTGGAGCCATGCTTTAATAATAAAGAAGTGTTTCTCTTTTTCTTCCTTCCTTTCTCGCTTCCTGTCAGAGTATTAAAATTATTCTGCGTAAGCAAACAATCCCCAGGATATCCAAGAATTCTGTTGTTCTGTCTTCTTCTGTTACTATTTACATTTACTGTAAATAACCTTTTTACATTAATAAAGGCAGGCTCATAGTTATGGGAAATGTTCGCTATGTTCTAATTTCTGATTCCATCACATTTCTAGAATTACAAAGTTACAAAAGGCAGATATTGCAACACTCTTTCCTTTTCAATAGGATTTCAGCAATTAAAAAAAAATATGTAGCGTTGGTTATATTTTATTCACAGAGGCCAATTTTCCTATTAGGTCTCTTTTATGTTCAAGTACTTCAGGGGATAACCCAACACTAAGTTTCAAACTACAGGACTAGCTTTTGAATATAAAAATGCACCTCTTATTATGAAGTGATTGCTAGAAGAGCACTTCAAGGAAACCCCAATTATGATTTTTTGGTTTTCTGTACTCTAAAATAGCCTCACTATGCTGTTTTTTATATGAACATGAAACATTGCTTCTGGGCTACTAACTTGTGTGCCATGTTTCAGGTCAATGCATTCTGAAGCAGATGGGGCAGTAATTAATGAAAAATAGTGTTTAGAAAACAAAAAGTATGTCAGTTTTACAGATTCTGTAGCATCTGTAAACTGGCTTGTCTGCGGCTGGATTTTGAAAGGGTCAGAGTCGCTCCACAGCCACTTAATTTACTTGTAGGGAAAAAGGGAGAACACAACCACAGTGAGCCAGAGGCCACATTCCAGACCGGACACCCCACCTCCGTACATGTCCTGTTTTTTCCTCAGTCTAATTGATAAAATATTTATCGATCAAATGAAGTATTTTGTTTTTAATGACATTTAATGGATTCTTTCTACAAGTTTGCATTTGATTTCCATGAAAATCTGGTACATTGCTGAAAGATACATTTAATGTAATGGCAGTCAGAGGGGAGAGGTGCAGAATGGTACCACCCCCCTGGGTGGGGGTTTTTGAAGTGGCACCTCTGAATGCTCACAACTTCTGATGGTGACAGTTGCCGAGGAACAGAAATGCCTAGATTCCATCTGTCCAGTCCAAACAGGTGGAATTCTGGGTGCTAAAGAGCCTGCGTGTTAGATGAAGACCAATGCCCGCATAAACAAGTGACTGCAATGCATTTATAACAAGGAAGTATGTCTTTCACGATTTCTGAAGAAAAACTGTTTAGTATGAGTAGCTCCTTGGTGTGCTGTTTGATTCCCTCAGTTCCAGCCAGCTTGCTCGTAACATAAAAGTATTGGAGAAGTTTCCATGAGAATTTGGAGTAGTGCTTGTCCTCCATTCAGTGTGCTGCCATTTCCTGAACCTCCTTTCCAAATAGATCTGCCCACACGGCAAAGGTCTGTGAACAGGTTTTGGCTGTAGCAAACTTAATGACAAAATGTTGCTTTAATTAATACTTTTTTTTTTTCCCCCTTCTGAAATGACTAGGGATCTTAAGTGGGGAC
Organism: Ibidorhyncha struthersii; assembly: GCA_013398815.1. NCBI lineage: Eukaryota > Metazoa > Chordata > Aves > Charadriiformes > Charadriidae > Ibidorhyncha > Ibidorhyncha struthersii. Next base: position 698,113 of record VZSZ01001507.1, read on the forward strand.
CTGCAGATCTTATTGGGATAGACATGCTTTAGAAGCAGATGATACAGTCATAAGGGACAAGCGTTGACTGCAGTGCCCCCTTCCTCCTATGGGATATCCAGGGGTGAGGCACATCAAGGAGCAGTTATTAAATAAACTCCATAGATAAATGGAGGCCTTCTGTTCCTGCTGCCGTTAAGCTGTCAGCTACAGCAACGTGTGGTAAAGTTTTGTTGTTAGCATACTTCAAAAACCTGCTTGTAATTCCTCAGTTCATACACACCATTTAGTGAATAATTTGACTCTCTGGCTATCTTCCAAGCCAATAATGCTGACCAAATTATTTTGAACATGCAGATGGTAACAAAAGGGCACCAGGTGTTGTTTTATTGTAATAAAGATGTGCAAACCTTTGCATCTCACTAAGTTATTTATCCACATAAATCATCAGGATGCTCAGCTTCCTACACTGCTTTAGTAAATTTTGAATAAGAGGCATCAGCTGTTTTTAAAATGTGCCACAGATATTTTGCTTTGGGCTTATCTTCCACACTATGACCTATAGCTGCATTCAGTGGATCCTTTTTTTGATTTAAATGATTACTGAGCGATCGGAAGCCCAGATGTTCAGTGGCTTAATTGCTAAGTGTTAGCCTATAAAAGAGAGTAGGCAGTTAGTATCTGAAGGGAGGATTTTACTGCATATAAATGTTATTTGGTACATTAAGTGACATTATTTACATCCAATTTCTCTCTCTAAGGTGGCAACCTGAGGCAGTAAGTTGCCATGGTGGAAAAACAGTGTTTGGTTTCACATAATTTTATGTCCACCTTTACACATACAGAGAAACAAAAGAAGCAAACATAAATGGAGAGCAATAGTAAGACAGTATTGGTCAGCAGGATAAGAAGTGCCCTAATGCACCAGCAGACTAGTGATTGCCACGTTTTGGGGAATGGCTACGCTATATTGTCTATGGGAAGGACTTAAAACTCAACAGTAAGACCACAAAATTGAAGAGTGTAGCCCTCGAACAAGATCAGGATTTGGTGAGATCACAAGAAGGACATTTCCGTTTCTTTCAGTTGTCATGCTGATGTATGAAAAAGAACTTGAGCACTTGACATTGGTTCAATATCACTCAGAGCTCTGCAGTAACCAGAATTTCTTTTTGTAAGAGAAGAAATTAAACTGCTATCTCAAGTAGTATAAAAATGGGGGTGAAGACTCTCTAAGCAGATCAGAAATGGCTAGTGATAGCACAGCTCATAACTGTTCAATAATCAGATAAAACTTACATCTACCTCCTTTTATCCCCGCTCAACTTTCTGAGTCCTCAGGGTTGGCTCGTGCAGGAATCAAATACACAAACTGATTTTCTTTTCCGTAGATTCCTGCCACCTGTTGGCAGCCTGAGCTGCCTTTAACCATCCTAGGACACGATGCAGCTCTCCATGGTGAGAGACGTGGCCTTCCACTAGGAAATGTAAATTCACCATTACCAGAAATAAAAAATATTGTCTGTGGTGGACGAGGACCGTGGAGTCAGGCCCTCTGCTGTATGTTTGTTATTGTAGCTGGTGGTTTGTACTGTTTGTGCATATTATGGTTTTCTTAAGCATGTAAATGCTGGTGCCAGTTTCATCTATTTAAATGCCTTTTTTGCAAAATTGCATAGTTATTGACAATGTGGAGCACCTGCAGACATCGCTAACTGTGATTCTCTCGCATGTCTTTGTCAGGAAACACACTGGTTCTGCTCAGATTTTATTATATTATGGCATAAATGGCACTCTGAGTAAAACTGTCAGGGGAATGCCAAGGATAGTGCTTCTGCCTCTGGAGAGTGTGGGCAAAGGGTTAATTAATGTCTATAGTAGTTTTTACAAACAAGTCACACCAATTGTGAAACCCGGATTAAATTGTAACGATGATTTTAACTTAGGAAATTAGAGAGTTTCCTGACTTGATGCATGGACCAGCCATCCTTTTTTTAGTTCAGGTCTACCATAATCACTGTCATTGTTTTTTATCCCCGTAGAAGGGAAGGCTGAAAGATGACCCATTACTAGTCACAGCACGTTGCTCTCACTGATTGGAAAGCAGTCACACACCACCAAGCATTTATTCTGTTTACTGAGATGTAACACCAAGGAACAGCAATTCACACCTGCAGTGAAGTTGTTATACTTCCCATTTCTTTTCTTTATTCTATTTTTATCCTTCTTCATTTTTCCCATTTCATTTTTCTGGTTTGGTTTTTCTTTTTTTTTTTTTCTTTTCTTTTTTTTTTTTTTTTATCTGCTCTGCCTTTCCTTCCTTCACTTCTGTGATGGGTGTCAGTGTCAGCCTTGACACTTCTCTTAAACCTGAAATGAAGGATAAACGGGTAGTGGTACTTTCTCAGCTATCCAATGAGCAATCAGTTTAAATGCGTCTGGCTAATACATGAAGGATATATACAAATGTATGTGTATATATTCGCATATATGTAGCTTAGACCCGAATCACATCACGAGCTGTGAAATTTAAAGAGGAGAGCTCCATTCTTATACACAACCTCTTGTGTGATATAGTATCCTCCGAAATATGGTGTATGACTGGAGTCCGGTGAGGGACAATACCATGTACTAATCCTTACCTGTGATTCCCTGATTCATATGCAGAATCATCAAATCACAGAATATTTGAGGCTGCTTTTGCAGAATATCCATGCTAGACAAGATAAAACATAGCTGGAAAACACTGAGGTGGTGTAATAATCTTGGAGCAGTCCTTGGAAAGAACGAAATAAAGAGGGCAAGTAAAATAGCTCTCTGAGGCAGCACCAACTTTTGTATGAGTGTTCCAGGATTATTTTACTTTGCTTCTAAGGACCGTAACCTAAATAAATAAATTTAATACAGAATTATCCCACCTGCCCCGTAGTTATCACAAACCAACCCCAGAGGTTTAAGATTACTATTCTTACCTCTGCAAACATGACACTTACCAATATAATGTCTCTCAGAGGGACAGGTGGGCATAGAAATGGAATTGCTAAAGTCATTTTGCTGTAGAAAAACGTGGAGACCTGGGTGGCGAGAAAATATTACATTTGAATTGGTCTCAAGTGTTAAATAATGGATATGTGTGTGTAGGCTATTCAAATGTTTTTGATTTCTTATGCTGAAGATTAAAATTTCCATTAGTATTCCACCTCTTCAGTTTTGCCTGGGGACTGTTAATTATATTTCTGAAATTGCAACCAAATAAAAACTTAACAAAAAAGTAACAACCAGATAACATAATAAGTAGCTGTTTTCCCCTTTCTTCTTCCCTGCAAGCAATGTGCTGTCCTCTATAGAGCCCTGGCCTCAAAACTTACCTGCATCAATTCCTGCGCGCTGTGTCTCCCCGTCGTATTTTCTCCTGAGCACAAAGAGCCCCTTTCAATGTAATGGTAAGGACGTTCATCAAAATGCTGGTGTCCTGAAACGCTACTGACGGTAGCAACTGTGACATCTCAGGAACAAAACACTGGAGGTTATCTTGGATTTCACCTAACCTTCCATAAAGTCCCATGCTCAGTGATGAGAGGATTCTCCAACTATTGATAAGGTTCTACTCCATAAACCAAGGCACTCGGTTCCTTTTTAGGAGATGTTATTGGTATTTCACTTCTAATACTTTTTATTTGTGAGAGTGTTTGAAATGTACCGATTTATGCAGTGTTTAAATTTGCCCAAGCATTATGGGCAGTATATATTACATACTGTCATGACTGGTGCCCAAAATTCAAGACTTTGTGTATTTTGAGAACGGTTTTCTGGTAACAGCGTAGGCTCTAGTGGGAACTTGGCCTTGCACTGTGCTGTTGGGTGCTTTCAAGTTTGTACTGTGCAGTTGCAGGAATATTGCATAAACGATGACGTTTTCTGTGGTGTTTAGTGGAGAATTTAATATAAAAACTTAACAAAAAGGCTTAGCCCTTATGCATTAAGCTGGGTCATGGCACAGCCATGACTCCACTGCGTGCCTGGGGTCCCAGTGAACCCTGGTGAATGCCATCTTCCTACCGTCGGACACAGGCGATGACTGCCCAGCTGCCCAGAAGGCTCTAGAGAGCTGTTACAGTTTCATGGCAGTTGGCATGAGTAAAAATATACATAAAGGTAGTGGACATAAATGTAGACCTCGAAGTACTACTGAACTTTCTTTATAGCTTATTTCTGCTATCTTAATTGCCGTAAATTTTGCTGAAATGAAAGTAACTTCCAAGGGCCTACCTCTGCTTCCCTCTTATGAGCTTTAAATTGTGTTTTTATAATTAAGCTATAAATTTTAAAGCTATTTCAACTACACTTTTTAATATGCCACAGGTTGTCCACCTGTCGTAACTGTGGTTCGATTGTCATAGATCATTTTCTTTGGTGTGCTGCATGACAAAAAGCTATTAACATGGCAGAAAAATCCTTTCTAAGTGAAGGGTGTCTCAAGTTCTCTCCCTCTAGGGGCATAATGCATGTTTCTAATGTAGGTGTAGACAAAAAAGTTTTAATAGTGAAATTGTAGAATATCAGTGTAATCTGGGAAATATTATGTTTTCTGAGATGATACCGATTTCTGATACGTCAATGGAAGTATTTGAAGATGTAACATCAATAATAAGCTGTGGTGCTTGTGGTGGTGTCCTGGTTTGAGGGACACAGGACTAACTTCTCTCCTAATGCTTGGAAAGACTGCACTTTTAGAAGACTCTAGTGTCTGAATTTGTGCAAATATTTACTTTATAGCCAGCGATGGTGCGTGGGGTTCAGGGTCTCAGTGTTTTTGAGCTCGCCAGGCGCAGGGATGAGGAGGAGCGAGCCCCGGGCACTTGACCCAAGCTCGCCTACAGGATCATTTCGTACCATCAGTGTCACATTCACTATAAATTAGAAAGTTTGTTGTGAAGTTCGCCGTCTCCTTTGATGGCTGCCATCCTGAGGACTTCTTGCCCCAGTGCCGGACCCCTGAGGCAAAGGCCTTCCTCCCGGAGCTGCTGCGCTCGCAGTGTTCCCACGTTTACTGTCCCCTGCTGGGCGAGCACGGCTTCCTACCGATAGAATGGGCTGAGGGTAATCTTTGCATATTCTGTATTGGTATCGGGATCAGTATTGATTCTTTAGTGCTATTAATTATCTAATCTTATTCTATTAAATATGTTTATATTTCAGACCCTGGGTTTCCTTGTTTTTTCCCGGTTCCACTTCCCAGGTGGGGAGGGGTCATCAGATGATGGAATGATTGTCTAAATGACAATAAATTGTTACGGTTTTCTCAAACCGTAACAGGTGGCTACCATAAAGCAGCATTGAGGTGGTACCATGTGCATATCCAGCTACAATATTAACAATTGCGGGGGTTTTCTAAACTAGGATTCACATGTCATTCAAAGCAGTAAACCTCTAGCAGCTGTCCTGATGATCACTGGACATGTAGAAAATATGATGTAAAACTGCCAGTTAATACCAGGAAATAATGTAATTACAAGCACGTAGCTTTTTAAAGGAAATGACCCTGGCTGTGATAGGGATTACCTTGATTTTTGCCTTGTTACATCAGAAGTAAGTAAAATTTTTAATCAAAATATGCAGGAGCTACGTTGTGCCTTTCAAATGCTTTTGTAGGGTTTGCATTGGTTTAGTTCACAAGCTGCTGGTCACTGGCATGTGTTCTCTGGTTCAGAAAAGACATGAAGTTACTTAATATGCTTTGATTGTTCTGATTTTCTTTCTATTTTAAGGAAGGGGTGGGTTGCAGAAATGAAGTTTTCTTTTTTTCTGATAATTTTCTTTTGTTCTTATAAATGAGGTTATAAAAAGGTACTTTGAATTAAAGCTATCAGTTTAGAGTTAATGGCATTGGGCTAGTACAATGTCTACGGTACAGGTAAGGAAGCTGACAGTGGATTTCCAGTTTTTGTGTACTTTAGGGAAGGGAGTTTAGGGACACCTGCGATATATCAGCTCCTCTGGTTTCAGCATTATAGACAACTAAAGTAATTTGCTGTTATGAATACCTCTGGAGAGTCAATGTGTGCTGCACTGAATTAAATATCTTGAGCTAAGCAAATACAGAAAGACAACCCTAACTTAAAACTTAATTCAACTCTGAACCTGAGGATTCAGGTCTCTTGCTTCATTTTATTGAAGTATATTTCTATTTAATCTTTGTTGGGAATGATTGCTCAGTGTATTCAGTATATCTTTCTTCTGTTTTTCACGCACAGAAGCCTGTGTGGATTTTTTTAATTATAATCCACAGCTAGATGTTATGGAAGCCAACTCAGCGTAAAATCGTTGTGAGGCCTGAGCTTTACTGAGGCAAAGCATGTTTTAAGTATGGCACAGCCAGCCTTCCTCCATAGAAAAAAAAAATTAACAATTTTTAATATTATAACATTTAGACCCCTTTTTATAAACGTTTAAAAACGAAGTATAACACTCTAGAGGAAACAATAACTTCTGTCTCTGAGAGCATACACATGCCCTTACTGACCCTGGTTTACAAGCATACACGTTTGAAACTGGAAACCTTTTCACTGTAAGAATATCTCATTGGCACCTTCAGTTCCTACCAGCCCGTTCCCTTCCCTTTGTATCAGCGTAGAGTAAATAGGCCCAATTTCTTTGAATTGGCCTTGTGAGAAGTATTTTTTCTTGGTCAGCCTTGTTTTGTAGAGTTCATCTTTTCCAGTTTCCAAAGGTGCTTTTTAGAGGCTAGACATTGTAAAGGACTCCAGCACTTCTCTTATTAAAGTCATGGATGCTCCCAGATTTTCCTTGAGAATTAATAGTTTCCAACAGCACAGGGACTAATAAATCTTCTGTAGAGAGTGCCCCATTTAGCATTCAGCCCCATTTACAGTACATCACTCTTGCAGGAACATTGACATTCATACTTATTCCTACCAAAGATGCTTATGCCACGTCCCCTGATGCTTCTGCATTGTGTCTTTCTCATTTCTGCTGATATTCTTCTTTAAAGATAATTCCGGCAGTTGTAGGATTGGTTTTATTTGCCCCCAAAAATGGTAACCCAGTGTCCATTTGACTGGCAGCGTTACCTTATTTTTGTTACGCTGTCACCTAGATTTTTATGAATCCACCTACCTCATCCATTATCCCCAAAGCAGATTTACTAGATGAAGATATTTTATCAAAAAGTCAGGGTCTGAAGGAGCAGAGGAGCAATTTCATCATTCATAATTTAATAATTTTTGAATCAATATGCATCTGATTGCATGAAAGCCTCTAGTTCCAGGACATTGCAGGGGATACTACTTGAGGCTAGATTACACATCTTGAAGTGCTCCAGAAGATCTTTTTTTCTCCCCGGATAAAATCTGTGCTGTCATCAGATGTGTACACATGAGAATGAGCTATCAGGGAAAGGCAGTGTCTGTCCTGATCCAAAGCCTAGCTGTGGGATGGTAGGAGCAATTACTCTTCCAGCCAATGCTCTGAAAAAAACCCTGCAGACGGCTCTTTTCCATGTTCAAGTCAACGTGGGTCCTGGACCAAAAGAGCGCAAGAGTCATTCTGTCCCAAACTAAGCCCAGACTTGAACTGGGCACCAGAGACACCACCTCCATCAAGCTGGTGGCCCTCTCCGGCCACTTGGGCACCTGGCTGAGCCGCCGTGCGGTACTGGGGCTGGGGAGGCAGCCTGAGCCCGGCGCTCTGCTCGCCATGGGGCGGCTTCAGCAGGTGCAGCCACCGATGTGCCCTCGGAGCATGGCATAAGTGTTTTCTTCTGCGTGGGAAGATGTGTTGCCAATGCACACTAATTGCTTGCAGACAGCCGCTAAGGTGACTGTTTAATCAATGCCGTAACTTAGATCCGTGGAGTGTCAGAAATGCCTCTTTTTGCATGTTTAGTCCTCAGTGCGTGTTCATTATCAGCCTGCACTGTATTCCTGCCTTCAGTGAGAAGGATGAATAATTTCTAATCTGTGTGTTTGGACCAAGAAATTTAAATTTGAGCTTCACTGTAAACTTACAGTGTGTTAAATTCCTTCCAGGCTACGTTTGGCCTCAACTGCACAACGTATTTACTGAGACAAAAACAAAAGAACGATAATTTTCACTAGAGCACACCTGCAATAATGGCTCACAGCATTTAATTTTTCCCTTGGTTTCCTAGCAGACTTTGTTTTGACACCTGCAAACAACCTTTTCCAAATCAAAGTGAGCTTTTTCTCTCCATGTCATTCTGCCACCCAAGTTGAGGTGGCAAAGTCCAACTAAGAAATAGAGCAATTATAAACACAGTTTCCTCTGGTGCTTGTGCTGTTTTTAGCTTTGCTGCTCTCCCAAGGAGAAACCTGTGCCTGATGTTTCCAGCTTAGCATGCAAAATTAATAAAACCTGACAATTAGACTGAGCAACATAAAATACAAGTGAGGGATCCTTTTCGATGTGATTAGACTTGAAGATATTAAATTGGCTCCTTACTCTTAAATATTTTTTTTTTTTTGTTTAACACGGTGATCATAAAATGTGTATCTGGAATGATAAACAATAATTGGCTCTAGGCAGCCTTTTCTCACAGAGACAAAAGAACAGTTGTTATTGCTGTACTTCTTTCAATAAATACATTTGTAAGCTGGAACTCGGTGAGGCTGCCCTGAAAAGAGGCACAGTTTTGTGAGAAACATAAAAGAGATCAAATTTATAAGTGGGCATGTAGACCGAGGAAAAGGTTTTTTGTTGTATTTTTTTTTTAATATTAAAAGTATTATCTGTGCTGATACAATGCCAAGCGATATCTTGCCAGGCAAAATGGAGTCTCAAGTTAATCCTGTAACATTCTATAGAAAACAAGGGGTTTAGCATAGATGTAAATCAGGTCCTGATTCAGCCTATAGATGGTTTGGGCATTAATATTCCTTATTTCTGTGAGGTTGTCTAATACTACTTGGGCTCACTTTTGGTTTTCAAGACTTATACCACAATATCTCCAGTTGTTAGCTTGCTTTCAATTTGTCTTCATGGGAAGGATTTACTTCATTTTCAATGTGTTGATCATTAAACCTTGTCATTAAACCCCAACTTCCTGCTCTGTTTCTTGAAGTGCCGAATGTGTTTCCAAGATTATGCGTAGCTCAGAAGTAAAATGCTTCATTTAAGGATAAATATATTTATTTATTGTGTTGCTTTTCTTTAAATGACCAAGACTAACAAGAATTCAGTTGTAGATGTTTCTTACATTTTTTTTGTGTTCTCATTTGTTTCATGACGTAGTGTCGAATAATCTATTGCTGCCGCCAGCAGAATTTCAACCATTGTCTAGAGCTTCAGGGATTTATTCCGTGATTTCTAGATGATCCTGTTTGATGCAGTACAGTTTAGACTGTACCACACTTTGAAATGAGTATGTGATCGTTCGCCACGCTGCTTGGGTTTATTGTGTTTCCAGATTATTTATTATAATCATTAGTAAGTTGTTCCAATGGGATGGAAAAGGAAGAAGATATGGGATACCATTTTTCCCAATGTGTTTTCTTTAGAGACAGAAATATTGAAAACTGATGTCAACCTTCTGTTATTCCAATTAACTAATTTTATTCAGGGCTCATCTTCTTGTAGCAAGCAATAAATGCAAGTATGAATTGCCTTTAAGACATTGCTGTATCATTCATTTGAAAAAGAAGTGATTGTTCTAAAGGATTGCAAGTTGACAGCCTAATTTAATGACTAAATACCTATTTGGACAAAGGCTATAAGAGACTGCAGAAGAATCTTTGGAGTATCTTTCAAGATTGACTGGGAGTCTTAATGAAGTCAACGTCCCTTACCCTTGGCCTGTATTTCTATTGACTTCAGCAGTCATTAAATGAGTCCCATGATGACCAGAACTTGCAGTAACAACAGCTTTCCTAAACTCTTGTGAGTAGTATTTTACTAAAGGTATACGCTCAGCTGATTGTGGACCTGGCCTAAGCGTTTTGAAGGCCCTGCACACAGCTCTAATCAGTGCCTCTGCATTCCCAGGGACTCACTGCATGAATCACGTACCTTCGCTTCGAGTTTTATTTGTACGTGTGCCACAGCCAAGAGCAGTCAGAATCTAGGAAAGGGGTTGGTTCTGCTTCAAATCGATATAAAGTTGCATCCGTTTATGCAGCCCATAATATGGGAAATAGCCTATCATGTTCGTGTCCTAAGTCTTCTGGCAGAGCTTGGTCTGGCCAGCAGATCTTGGATGGCCCTGAAGGCGTAACACCTGTGCCCAGCCAGATGGCGTCACTGAGCGTGAGGAAGCAGAGGGACAGCAAGAACTGGGGTGACGACAGAGAAGGTGGTGTATCTTCCGTGCTTTGTGTGGCCTTTGTAACTAAGTCTTGGTTGATTTTGGTCGTTGTAGTGTACCCGCATCACTGTTCTGTAAAGCACAAAGCATTTACAAACTGTGTACTAAAGCCCAACCAACTTTCACATCAAACGGTTAAAACAAAAATAACAACAAAAACATACAGAAATATTGTATGAACTCTTGAACCACATCTTTATAAGCACTGACCCTCAGCTATTCAGAAAAAGCATAAATATTTATTTGAGAAAATTAGGGTAGGAAGGGAAGAAAAATCCCAACTGTTTGATAAAGCTTGAATGAGGTTAGACAAATTGCTTACCTGCAACCAGCTGTGTGCTTGACTATCAGGGCCAAGGCCAAATAAGCAGACCTGAAACTGCTCTTACCTGGCGTCATCAGCTTGGACTTATTTGTGAGCCAGCAGACCTACAGCTAGCATTAAATAAAGGAGACAACAAGATTGGCAAGTAAATGAAGACAGAAAGTCAAGTTAACTGCCTGGCTTTTCTGATTCATAGCTGGTTTATTTTTAAGCTAACTGCCTTATTTTGTCTCAATTCACTTTTTACACATTCATATAGAACGGTGGCTGCTGGTTAAGATATTAAGAGAAGTGCCATTTGGCTTATCCAGAGTGTTTTTTTAAAGTAAGCACAAATTGTAACTTTCTGATTTTGAAAAAAGCTTGGATTTTTTTTTTTTTTGCTTAAAGGTTGCATCATCCTGTTACTTCTTGGTGTTCCTCAAAATATGATTTTTCAATATTTTTTCCTTGTAAACTATTGTAAAATATCATCGTGAACTTGTACAATGTTAGAAATAATATGTTACTTCATAATGTCATATATTAGCATAAGTTTAATAGCTGGCAATGATCATAACATGTTTATTTTTGACTACTGGGACTCCATCTGTTACAATACTCTAGACCTAAATGAGAGATTATGTTGTACATTACCGAGTGGATCTTTTTACACATGGGAGGTGCTAGGAATCTTTTTATACTTAATTTCTAATTTTTTTAATAAGTCAGCTTTCATTGAGGGAAAGTAGTTTTTTCAGTAATATGAAAAATACAGTTCTTTCTTCTGTTTTATTCGTCTGGTATTCAGTATTCTTAATAAGCTTGGGTTTGTTGCTGCGTGGTGGGCTGCTGATTAACCGTCTTCTGTGCATCCTGGATCTGTTCAGGTCCAGGCTTCAATTTGGCCAATGTTCTCTTCTCTTCTTTCAAATAAACAAACAAACAAACAAACAAACAAGCCACCGGAAAGACCCTGGAGGTGGCTTTTAGCTGATACAGATATTTGGAGACTCATTTTTAATTCTGCAGCTAAAGGCGACACCTCTGACCCTATTGTTCCTACACTACTTGCAGGGTTTTATCCCAACCTCTCTGTTGGATTTCTGTGTGTATTGAGAAGGAAGACTACTGTCAAATCTTTATTTCCTGTTTATTCTACCGAGTCTGAGAGCTTTTAAGTAAAGCAGCACTCCAAGTGCCTGTGGAGATTATGTCTGCACATAGTGTATACATTAAAAATTTCCAGCTGGTGCGGGAATGGGAGGGTCAGAGCTTCAGGGGCTGCACTTTGGTGACTTGCACTGTTATGCCATGTCCTTTCCTTTAATAATGCCCATTTCCACTCAGAAGCACTGTTCATCTTTGCTTAAGGGTTCCTAGATGAAATATTTGCGCATTAGAAGTAGTATGCTTATGGTAGCCTTGCAGAAAAGCTGCAAAACCAGGACAAAATAAGAGCGTCTCCTTTTTAATGCTGATCTGCAACGTTACTTACTTAAAACGTTAAATATTTCACGGTATTGTGTAGGTGCGCCCTGGTACTGTGTGGCACAGCGCACCAACATAACTTCGCTAGCTGGCAAAGCCCAGCGCCCCAGCGTCGGGCTGAAATAGTGTTTACCATGGATGTGTTCGTGTAAAGAAAAGGTTGCTACTTCTTGGGAATTGCTTGTGATTTGGTAGAGGAATGTGTTACGCTAGAGAGAGCTGAAATTGGGAAGAGTGAAAAAAAGGGAGATTAATTTTGAGTCGTGTATCATATATGAGCAGACACCAACAATTGGTCCTTGGACTGGGTATGTGGATAACTGGACACTGGAAAATGTTTAGCTCCTGGTTAGACATACAAATGAAGATTTCTAAACTTCAGTTGAGAATAGGAGCTGGAAGCTCAAAACCTGTTTGCTTCATTGCTGTATAGGAGCTGAACCACTTCTAAAAATGTGGCTGCTTATTTAGCATCTGAATGCATTTTTTAAGTCTGTTCTTGTACATTTGATTTTAAAATACAGAAGAAGAAGAATAGGAAGGGCCTTTAGGTGCTGCGTATTATAGAATTATGACATTGAAAATTGTTTGTGTTGGAATTTTTTGTGATACAAAAGGAAAATTTAGAGAAGGTGGCAATCTGCACTTTCTCTGTCATGTTAGACTGCTTTTATAAACCTGTGCCAAAACAGATCGTTACCAGCTGTCTTGTCAGAGCTGACAACTTGCTTTAGGTATGCTTCTAAGATACTGTTAGCTCGTCTTGTTTGAGGTCAGCTTATATGTTCAAACCAGAATGTGCTTATTGGCCCAACTCTTGTTCTTGTATGTTTAGTTTTAATTAACGTCTTGTCATATGCTCAAAGATCTGGAGGCATAAGCTATGGTTATAATTTCATTTATTTTTTTTCAAGAAAGATGTAAGTGTGGAGCTAGTGGCCAGACCTAAGGGCTGTGGTGTGTCCCCCATCATGCAGGTTAGCCCTTTAGTTCACAGGTTTTGAAAGCCGTCTTTTCTGAAGAGTTGACAAAATGGGCTCTCTGAGGCACTTGAAAGATTCCAATATCTTTTTATCTGAAACAAGGACATAAAAAGCATCTGGGAATAAAATATAGCTGAACAGATGAGATACACAGTCTGTTTTCTCCTAAGTAAAAATAGAGATTACTGTTCATTTTGAGACTCTATGATGCAATAAGAGTTCACTTGCAGTGTAACTGTAGCTTATGCTCCAGAAGAGTTACAAAGACATGAGAGCGCTGCAGTTACTCACCTCCTTTGCCAGCCTTATTCCAAGCAGTGTCAAGGGAGAGAGCAGATGTGTGTGCTAGGATATTGTCTAGATTCTTTTTTAGTGCTTATCAAGATTTTCTTATGTCGTAGACCTATGTCATGAAATATATATGTATATTCCTAATTCTGAAATAAGACCACAAATCAATCCTGCAAAGACCATACTAAAAACATCAACTAAAAATTCCAGTAAGTATAAATTTTTAAACTGTTTCACTAAACTACCAATGTGTTAGGCTTAGCAGATGTCTTCTTTCCAGTTTTTGTAAACATTTACAGTTCTAGCAAGGTAGGTGAACACTTAACATTAGTGAGTTTTCTGTGCTTACAGCCATAAATTATTTGTGATACATGTAAATATCTTTATATGCCAAGAAATACTGCCAAGTGAACACCGGTCAGCTATTTAGAAACACCTTGTATGAAAACAGACTGCTTTAACGTTTGGGGTTATTTTTTTAATATTTTTTTCTCCTCATATGATCTGAGTTAATTAAATTTCTCCTCCTTGGCAAGGAATACTATGTCTTTGACACCTGTCTTAAATTTACCTTTTATAGCTGTAAGGCAAATTTCATTTTGTGAAGTCACAAACTGTTCTTCCCTCCCCTCAGTCATCCCTAAAATAATTAAATTTAGCTCAAGCCTTTCCTCCAGCTTTGACTGCTGTTATGGCTCCGTGTGTCCCTGCCGCTTGCTCCCTTGCTCTTTCCGGAGCTGTGCTTCCCATAGACGCGTGGGCTAAGAAGTTGGATACCTCAGCAGCACACGGGCAACTTGCGCTCACCCAGCAGAACCTGGGAATCCCTACGTGCCAGCGAAGTCATGTGTTCTAAGAGGCAAAGGTCAATATTTTCCAAATACATTTTGTCTATAAAGGTGTGTTGCAAAGTACACAGCTTTCTTACCATTTTTAAATACTCTGGTTTTGTGGTTGCAGAAGAATAAAACACACCAATAAGTAACATTGCAGAAATTAAGAAAATTCCAGAGAACAGAAGTCTTTGGAGAAGTAAATCATGAAACGTATGCACCCAGTTTTAAGGAAGTATGATTCATAACTTCTAGCTGCAAACTTTCCATTTGTTCACCATTTTGCCCTTCAAGGTTTGATTCAGAAACTAGCTCTTGTGCAAGAAACTTAATGTAACTTTGAACGTCTCTGGGCAGTAAAAATGATGGTATTATGTATATATAAAAGTTACATATTTTAGTCTTTGTCTGTTTTAACAAACTGCCACCCAGAAACATCCCAAATGACAGCAGACAGCTTTATTTTTCCAGTGAGCCATAAAAATGACTAAAGAGCAGAATGGTTAATATTACGAGTTGCAGTTAGGTGTTGTGATACTAAGTGGAGAAAATGGCAATAACTTTTCAGGATGTCCAACTGATCTATCAAGTGTAGCATAACATATACTTTTGTATAGTTTATTGCTTTAATATTATTCTGCTAGATAGTTCAAATCGTACTGTGATGAAATTCCTTTCAAGGAAACTCTGACAGTATAACGAAGAACACTGTTTGTACATTACTTGCTGATACATTTCTTCAGCTTAAGCCGAACAATTGTACTTCATATTTTGCTAGCTGAGGATGCACAAGAAGAGAATAATTTTGGTCACAAAAACCAGCTTGGATGTTTTTGAACTAAACACATGCTTGAGGGCAAAACCAAAATTATTTGAGCTTAGTTTTGAAACTGCGTATTGCAAATAACAGTAAAGAGTTTATGTGGAGTAAGAGACTCACAATGCAGTATTGTAATTCAAAATATCTTGGTGCGTAATTGCTGGCCTAGATCCTCGTTACATGATTGATGTCTTTGAATCCGTACAAATGTGGTTAGTGTTCCTCAAAGTCCATTTACAATGCTGTGAGAAAACGAGCGGGGCAACAAAATCAAACACTATTTGTTGCACTTAAAAATAATTGAAGGCAGGGGGCGGGGAGGGGGGGAAGAAGTGCAGTAGTGAGCTTGGGCTTACTTTCAACCATCCTCCATGTCCTCTTCTCAAGCCTTTCCACTCTTGGAATCTCTCTGTCTATAGCTGTCATAAAAACCTAAAGGAAAATGGCACCGTTCTTCACAATATTAGTGTCTAACAAATGTTAGACTGAAATCTGTTTGGCTTAATGAATGTTTTAATTAAGTTATTTTTGTAGTTATATTGATGAAATTAGACTAGAGAGATCATTTCTTGGAGAAAAGTGGATTGCTGAGGCAACAGAGGAGTGTAATGAAGTGAGTTTCTGCGATTTCATTAATGGTTCCCTTGATTGAAAAAACAACCAACCAACATTGTTTAAATATCGCAGTTCTTTTTCTAATGACCACTCAGATAAAAACAGACAAGCATGTTGCATATTCTCTCCTAGTTCGATTGTAGTTCTTTCAAATGGCAACAGAGAAGCACAGAACATCACATTTGTCTCTTCTTCCAAGTGGAGAGCCCACCATTGCTTACCCAGAAGCTCCAGCATTTGTAGACCACACAGGTTCATCCATCTCTTTGTTTATCTGGAGCAAAAGATTGCTTTCTGAGAATCTTGGAGGCATGAAACTGCAGCAGTACTCTCACCATTTCTAATTTTCTTATGGCTGTTTGACATTTTCACTTCCTGGGCTAGAAGTTGGAAGTGTGCAGCTTGGCAAGATGAGAAACAAGAAAGACAGATCTATCCATTCTGCAAAGTTCATGACAGGTTTTCCTCAAGTTTTTGATGGTTTGAGTTGGTTTTTCTTGTTCTGTACCAGTTCTTCCACCGTCTGTGCAATTTCCATTAATAGTTGTGAGTGATTTGTGTGTCTAATTCTTCATGCAGAGTGTTGAAAATCTACCCTAAAGCTATGAAAAAATAATGGAAAAAGCATGTATAATTGAAAATAGTCTTAATCACTGGAATGTTGAAATCCACATGGCTTGGAAGACTTGAAAGATTTCTTGTTTTAGAAAAGTTGAATTGAAAAGCGCTGTCATTTTCTTTAAATACATACTTTTGAATAAAACATCCATTCCTGGCGCCAGCAGCAAGCTTCTAAACATGTTCAAGATGACATGATTGATAACAAGAATGCTCTTCTCAAGATGTTTCTAATTTCATCTCTCGGTTTCAAGAATGCTAGACTTCCAACATGATATATGATATAATAACAAATATTTAAACCAAAGATTAATATTTTTCTTAAGACCATAGAGTAACTGGACCTCAATGGAAATCTGAGAGCTAGTTGCTGACTCCAGAATGTGGGTAAATTCTAGAAGCTACTGCCCAAGTACAGGTTATTTCCCACTTAATACTGCAATGGTAGGCACATTTCCAATTTAAATAAATAAATTGACTCTATTCATTTAAGTAAGGGCCTTTCCAGTTTGACTATAGCAGCACATAATTTCAGGTCTTAACGGATTTATTTAATTTATATTGCTATGATAGTCCCTGTAGTTTTCACCTGATCTGAGGAAGATACCTTTCTTTTGCTTGGATGCTAGTCATCTAGTTGCTATTAGAAAACTAGAATCAAAGAGCAATAAACATTGTGTCTCTATCTCCAAACCTCAAAATGAAGTAAGAAATGTTGGATTTCATGGCTTGTGGAAAAGCCTGTACCCCAGAGCGTCCAGTTTTTGAAACTTTTAATGACTAGCATCTGATTTGAGATGAGATTCCTCCTCTGCTTCCAAAACTTTGCGTCATTAGATAAGAGATGGCCAATGTTAATCGTGTCATCTAGGTCAGCAATGGTCCATTTCTATGCGTAGAGATGCTGCACCCAGGAAGCGTGTCAGGTTTGTCAAGGAAAGAAGCAATGCCACAGCCTGTTGAGACGAAGAGTAGCCTCAAGCATCTTAGCCCAGCTTTGGGAACCAACCAAAGGAGTCATATTTTGTAATCTGGAGTCAGAACCATCTTGAAATATGAAGGGTATGTTTGACCTTTTCATAAAGGTGTCTTAACCAGACCAGCTCCCATGGTTCTTGGCTTTGCTGGATTTTAGGTGTCATTTCTAGTCACTGATTTTGCAGAAGAAAGAATTCCATGCGCAGGCATCTTACATCTTAAAAAGAAATCCCGTCCCTCATTAGCTGGACTTCACACAAGGGTGCTAGGAAGTCTGGTTTGGGCAGATGGAAATCTAACAGGGTTCTTTGTGGTGAACCCATGTAGGGTTGAACTCTCCTCTGCTTCTATAGAGCAGGTGGAGCTACATTAAAGTGAAGCATTTTAGTATGTTTTTTGTAGCTGTTCCCAGTAAAGAGTCGGGTTTTTCTATCAGAAAAAGGTGATCTCTCAGAGGGTTGAGGCGGATACACGTGTTTTGAAGGTCAATGTCGATTCTCATCTAGTGCTTGCCAGCTGGCAATCTCCACCTGTAAATCTCTGAATTAACATCATGGTTTTAAAACAATTAAATTTCAGGAACAATATGTGGCTGATTAACGGTAGTGGAACTTGGTATGGGAAAGGACTCTCTGCACAATTTTAATTTAAAATGTGTCAAAGTACATGACATGGTGTTATATTACTGTATATCAACGCCAAACAGTGACATTACTGTAAATAGTATTAACTGGCTGGCTTAGGGAAAACCAAGAAAATCTACAGTTGATGTATCAAATTATAGCTCAGATTCCTGCTTCGAATTATACTCTTGTCAAAAAACATGGCTAACTAAGGAGAGTGAAACGCTCATTAGTTTGAGATAAAATGGAAGTAGTACCCTGGGTATTTAGCAAGTCCCAGTTTGTGTCATACCCTGAAAGCTTCCTCCTGACATCTCATAGAACACTTTTGTAGTACTGTGACGAGGCCTCTTCACTGGTTTTCAGGAAGAGGAAAAAAGCCTTTTGGGTCAATCAGAAACCAAATTCCTTGCAGCTTCTCAATTCGGTCAAAAAATATCTCCAAGGGGAATAAATTTTTAACCGGGAACAATGACCCCTCTGTGAAAGTCGTATGCAGAACTAGAAGGAGGAGTAGGTCAGCTATTGCTCCAACATTTAGGAACAGGGCCAATTAGTTATTTCTATATGAATCGCTTACTGGGCTACACATGGAAGCTGGCTTCGGTCTACTGAAGTACAGTTTGCTGGGCCTGGGCTTTGACAGAAACTTTTTTTTTAAAAAAAGTATCCATATTTTTCCAGTCCTTCTTTCCAGTTGTTGAGAGTTAGCCCTCTTAAAATTCTCTGCCTGCTAGTAAAGCCCATAAAGAAAATACAAAATCTGACTAGAAAAAAACAAGCTGCTCTTTTTGAAAAAAGAAAACAAAGAAAATGGCTTCTGTATTTATCAAGCCAGCTTGTACAAATGTATTCATAGTAGAAGAATATGCGTGGATAGATAGCTTTATAGAACTGTGAAAAACATCTTAACTACCTATATGACTCAGACTAATAACTGTCAAGAAAGGAAATACAGAAATAGGAGAAACAGCATCTGACACTGTAGAAGAATGTAACGTGCTAGTGAACTTAAACAGGCCATTTGTTTAAATAGTCTCCTCTAGCCAGATGCAAGTGACCTGCAAGTATTTGAACAGACAAAAGATAAAATATAATCATTGTCACAGGAAGTCAATAATTGAAACCAAGAAGAGCAAGTAGAAATACATAGTTTAGGCTTTGCCACTGTATATGCCAGTACAGGTTCTGGTCTCCGTGTTGTAGAGTCCTTCTTCCCATTCCTGGAATCCACCAGGTGGCTGATAAGCTGAATCTCAGACGGGCGTTGGGAATGCAAGTCTGTTCTTCTGCCTCCCCTTTACTCACCGCTGAACAGTCTCAAGAGTTTCTGACGAACCACACTCTGCCTGAGCCTTGGCTTCTTCAGGCTTTTAAGTAATGTTTGTAGAATTACCAGAATGCTAGGGAAGAAATAATAGGAAAATACTATGTGTATATATAGTTATTAATTATAATTATTAAGAATAACTATTAATAAACTTATTACTATTATTTCTGAATCCCATGCTTCTAAAGAGGAAAATTATGTATTTAGATAACCAGAGACTAGATGAATCTAGAGAGTTTGGACTTCCAGCAGAACTCACAGTGACAGGAAAAGCATCCTGCAAACCACCGCCTACGTGGGTTAAACTCTGCATCATAGAAAATTCAGATTTGATGTTATCTTTATTTCTCAGGGGGAAAGATTTCTTGCTATTGCAACAGGGCAGCTCACAGAACATACTCCAGTGACGCACAGGTTTCCGAAAGCCGTGCTTGCTCAACCTCGCGTCCAGAACGACTGCTGAAGTAGCTCACTAGGGAAAAGGCGATTAAATGTGCTTAATGTGGTGGGTCCCTGTGGCAGAGAGAGCGTGAGGTGCTGTGATCTGCCTGTTGGAAGACTCCTCGTTTGGACCTTTGAGCATAAGCAGCCCATAGCTCATGAAGCCTGCCCGCATCGGCTCAGGCTGCACTGTGCCCTTTTATCCTGGTTTGAGGACTCTGTGGTCAATTTGGCTTAAACCACAACGCCTTTTCCTCCTGCAAGGGGGAGGGTGGGTCGGGGCTGTGTGAGAGGACAAGCTTGCTCTGCAGCAGGCTTGGCCGTCCCTGGGAGGCATTATGCAAAGTTCATCCATCAGTTAACTGCGATTACTATCAACCACCTTCACTTTCAACAGCCTTGATAATATGTTACCAAAATCCAAGAAGGTTTAGCCAGAGTTTAGAGACAATTGCAGCTGTTAAAATAATTAAATTTAATTTGCTTTGCCATGATAGCAAATTATTGTTTGTTTTCATGAAGGTTTTAGCTTAGAAGCCTTTATAGATGTCATCTACTGTTACCTGAAATGTAGAATTGTGACAGTCAAGATGAGTTTAGGAAGGCTGTTCATGAATTCAGCTGGGAACGTTTCACTGCACTGTGGCTCCATTTTTCTCTCATTGCACCACCTCTTTTTCCTGAAATATGGCAAAAAATTATTAAACCATGAAGAGTGCTGATTATTCATTTTCAACAATGACTTTTCTGGGGACTTCCATTAAGTGTCTTTCCTGTATCTCAGTATGATAAAAAAAATCATAGATTATTGGACTGAAAAAAAAAATCCTTAATTTTCTGGTGTATATTTCTGTATAAGTGGAAAATGCTGGGGTTTTGTGCTGTCCCTCTGTAAAGGCGGAATTGTAGTCATGGACTCCCACATGAAACACAACTGTGATCGCTTTTAAACTTGAGTAATTCACGTTAAGGTAAAATTCAGATTCAATTGTAACTTTCAAGGAAGAGCGTCTGGAGATGCTGTTTGTCCTTTCTCTGAGGAAAAAAATCTCTTTTAAGTCCATCCTTTAAAATGCATCTTTATGCAGTGGATCTTCTCATGTCTAGCTCGTGGCCATTACTCTTGGACTTTTCACCTCGAACCACCTCAAACAGTTCCTCCCCATCCTTGTTTTGTTGTTATATTTACATTCCACTGATATATCTCCTCTGTGCAGTATCATTTTCCGCTACCCACTTCTTCAAATGTGATGGCCTCAGATCCTTAGCCTGTGTAAATTAGATTAGCTCTCCTTTGGCTAGGAGTAAATCAATGGGACTGCCGCTGATTTACACCAGTTCAGGATCTGTCCTAGTGCTCTTAATCATTTTTACAGCACCTCTCCAAGTAATCAATGGCATGTCTGTACTGTACTGAACCGCGGACTGAGTTCCAGCCTTAGGAGAAATTCTGCTCTTGCTTACATTGATTGAATTTCGTTTAAAGTGAAGAGTCCCACGTGTGTACCTGGGGCACAGCTTGGACTTCTTCACCTGAATACAAAAGAGTAATCTTCCGTCTAAACAGGAAGATGTATTTGTGTGTCCTTTTTAGATGTTGGCTCTCAGGAGCGTCCATTACTATTCTCCTAGGATCCACTTAGCCAAAGAAGAGAATTACTAAAAAGTAGATAAATAAAATGAAAGATGGATTCATGAAGGGAAGAAAGGTAAGAGTTAACCGGGTTTTAATTGCTGCCAGATTGCATCTAGTTTTCAAATGCTTTCTGGGGGAGTTTACTCAGATTTCCCATCTCCAGCTGGGTTTGGGTTTCCAAATCTCTGTCAAACTAAGCCCGTTTCCTTGGTAACTCTCAGTCTCCCACCTATGTATAATGACAATTACTTCTTTCTGCTGAGCGGGGATGGTAGAGCCAAAAGAGAAGGAATAAGGTGAGTCTACTGCACAAGAACCCTCTGCGCAAATTCCAAGTGGTTGGGTCTCTGTGGGTTGTGTAAGGATGACATGAATTCGTCAGGACAGGGAAAAGACTGCGTACCGCATGCTTTCCTCCATACTTGATATTGTTGCTCCATCTGGGTGCAGTTTTCTATATTAACAGTTGCAGTGATAAATGAAAAATGTGCCTTACATATGTGGATGCTCAGGAAGTTTGAGGTTTTTTTTGTCTTCTTGAGGCATTTTTCTTTCCCTGTGATTGTGCTTGACTAATCCCTAAATCTATACCGAGAGTCAGTTCTTGGTTTGAGATTAGTGGCCACGTTCAAAATCATTGGAAGGTGTGTCTATGAGACCAAAATTATAATTTAGAACTAACATTCTGTCATTGGTTTCTTCTTCATTGTGCCAAAAAATAGAGATTTGTCAAGGTTTTGAGAATCATCCCTCAAGATTCTTCCGTATTTTTGCTTTAGATTTTGGACAAAATTTGAGGCCCCTGGAATCTGTCCATCTCAGAAGAAATTATGATTTTATTTCTTCTGTGCTGTGACAAATTTAGAAGTTTGCTGTGAAGACTTTCTTCATCTCCGCTGTTGCTTTAATGGATGCGTCTGTCATATATGGTGAGACATACTGTATACCTTGAGTCTCAGTGAATGGCTTTTTAATAAAAAAATCAGTCTGATGATTCTGAGTCCCCCTTATACAGCCTACTTCCTTAGTTTGCATTACATAAAGGAGCTGACACTTCAATTATAATTTTTATAAAATGCTTATAGACTGTTCAAACATGAGAAAGGCTAAAAACTACTCCTCTCCTTCCTTGTCCCAATTCTTCATCTTTCAACAAAATGGTTTGCTTATTTATTGAATTGATTTTCTGTTACTTTTTTAATATAAGACCACAGTAACTATTTGTGATACTCTATCAATTATGTCTTTTAATTGCTTAATCCACACATTTGTCCATCTGCTTTCATATGTCAGTCTTCAGTTGTTGTCTTTAGTTGATGGACATTTTTCATCCAGAGGTAGGATAGAAAGTGAGCTCCCACTCATACATCTCCCAACTGGATTGTCATTCCCTGTAGTTTTTAGACTATTTCTAAGAGCTCGAGTCAAGGCCCGTGTACTGATGCTGGAGTCGGCGGCATTGTCAGTGCTCTGTGAGAGGCTAAGTTTAGTCTCTTCTGTAGAGAAACACTGTCAGCTACACATAAACCTAACGAGACAATTGTTAATGAGGTTGGTCATTGGAGGTTGGATCTTCGAAGGTCAGCCTTAAAACTTGCGACTCGTTTTTTCTAAGGTGATCTAAGTGTTATATCTATAGACTGAGGCAACCTATAATCCAAAGAACCATGCAGAGAGTAAACAGGAGACTAATGATACCTCTAGTGAGTGCATAATGTTTACTTTGACTTTTATAAAGAGGTAATTTGTGAGACTGGAGATAATCCCGCTATACTTTATAATTTAAATGTCACTCAGAATGTATGCTGACATGCAACTGATTAACAGCAAACTTTGGTGGCAAATTAATTAGTATTTAATCCAGAGGCTCTATTAAGATGTGATGTGATAAAAATACCTCTTTTTTTTCCAGTAGTCATTCAATTAAAATGCACAAATGATCTCGACCATCTTCTGAGTTTCACATATTTTATTTAAAAGCCTAATAACCATGTCTCACTTATATGAAAGTTGGCACATACACAACAAACTCCCAAGATACAGCTTGGATTAATGTGAAGTGCTTATGATAAAAGAGCAATTGTACATTTTTTAAAGAAAAACTAATGCCAATAAATATGGCTTAGATGAGTCTGTTGATTTTAGCATCTTTTGTACGCTGTTTATGTTCCTTACTCTTCCCTTTTTTGCTAAGTGCACTGTGTGTAGTGTTTAGACTATCATTTATCTTTCAGCACCTCTTTGTTTCTCTTCTGAAATCAATGGCTTAAAAGAATGTTACTTTAAAAAAAAAATTTCTTTTTGTGCTCCTAGACGGAGTTCTGTGTAAATAATTTATCTTCTTGCAGTGGTTTTCTGTTCTTTCTTCAGCATCCTTCCATCTGCTTCTTTCTTATTGGAGCCCATAATGATATTCTCTTTTGCAGATAAGAGTTATTCTGCTGCAAGCTCTCTGCGAGAACAGTTGTGCCTTTATGGTCAGAATATTAATGCAGTGTTCTTGTGACAATGGCCACTGTTCAACAAGAAGGAGCCCAAAATTTATTTGGGGGAGGAGGGAAGACATAGGCTGTAGGCAGTAGAGCTATATGTTATTAAAGTCTGTGTGTGCCTTTCTTTAAATTATTCAAATATTTATTTGTCTCCTTTTTTTTATTTTTTTTTTTTATTCAGTGGAACCCCATGTTACTGTTATAATGTCTACAAGCATCAGACGTGTATGTGTTTTCTCACCAGCTAGATGTGAAAAAATGCGTTCTTGCCTTTCTAGGTTTTATTTAGCCTTACAGCCAAGGATGATGTGGCTTTCAAGATCTCAGATTTTGTCAGGCTTTCCTGTTCAGGTCCTCACTGATATTTTTCAGAAACCTTTGCTCACACATCGGGAACAGCGTCCGCAATGTACAATGAATAAAACAATGTACACGTAACTGAAACAAAGGAAAGGCTTATCGTGATAAGTCAACCTAGATCAAACCAAGAAAAGTGCCACTCATTTGGGCTCTACCCAAATTAAAAATCTTTGTAA
Source organism: Ibidorhyncha struthersii (assembly GCA_013398815.1). NCBI lineage: Eukaryota > Metazoa > Chordata > Aves > Charadriiformes > Charadriidae > Ibidorhyncha > Ibidorhyncha struthersii. Next base: position 722,422 of record VZSZ01001507.1, read on the forward strand.
ATTGTGCCTTGAAACTAAACAATGGTAGTAGGTTTTTAATGTAAAAATATCAGCAAAGGTGTATTTTAAGTGATGGACAACAGAATGGTTCATTGTAGTAAGCATGACAGTCCAGCACTGGGAATAGAAATTTCAGTACTGGACCTGAAAAATTGCTCATGAAGATATTGGCTCATTTTGTGTCACATATTCATAGATGGAGAGGCCTTTCATGTATCATTGTTTCCCAGAGCACCTGTTTAGACATGAATAGACAGTATCAAAATGGAACGGGGGAACTGAAATTACAGGGTTTTTGTCTTGTAGTCTCAGGCATGTCTGTTGTGTTTGCTGGCATGTTTTATCATTACTTGCCATCATAATCACTGTAGCTAAGTTATAATACCCTTCAGGGATCAGGAGCTGCCCTGAAATTGGATTTATTTATTCATTTTAACTTTTATAAACTGACCTATTTCTAACACCTTGACATATATCTTTTATCTCTGTAAATCTAATAATGTGCTGAGGCTACACTCTCGGCTGGTGTAAATCAAGACGGGTTCACTTAGGACCAAATCAGCCCACAGGCTGAGAATCTGGTCTACAAATTTTCATAAAAGTACTGAGCAGTGGGCCATGGCCTTGATTTGCAGTCATCTCTTGGAAATGGCAGAAGTTCCCATAGTTACCTTGTTCCAAACTCAGTATCTGCTTGTCATTTAAATAGCAATCGCTGTGTTGCTCTGCTTAATATTTTAGTTTCTCTCTTCGCAGCCTTTCTCAGATACTGCAAACTTTCTTCTGAGCCTTTCTGGCTCACTTTCAGCAGTGAAAGTCAGCCTACTGTTGCTAAATGTCAGCAATCCAACTACCCACGCTAGGACTCAACACCTCCCCTCCCTCTGTCTGTCTCCTTTTTCCATGTGGCAAATGACAAGTTTTCAGGAAAAGCACAGCAGGTGCTTGCGCTCTTGTGTGTCTCGCTCAGCTTCCAGGAGCTCCTAATATCGAATGAAGGTGATATTTCCCTAGAATACGCTCTTCGCCCAATTTCCAATATAAACTAAGCCAAGGGATTGACATCATCTGACAAAACATTATTCTTGTCAGGCTTTTAACCTTACTGTTCGACATAACTAAGGCAAAACCTTGCCCTGGAGGCAGTGAGCATTTTCCAGTGAAGTGCTGGAGCTCTCTGTGAGGTTTCATTCCCAAACGAGTTGTACATTTTTGCGTATGTATTTAATATGGAATAGTGTGTCCTCGTTCTTAGTGGGAAAGAATATCCTCAACCTTCACGTTAAACCCTGTCCCCGTGCCTTTTTTTCCTGTCCTTCTGCTCTTCCTCCCTCCGCTTTCTGCTGCTGTGCAGTCTTCCGCACAGCTTCCAGCTGCAAGCGGAATTGTCCCATGTGAAGTGAAGGCCCGCTTTGGCAGAATGAAGCATGTCTAGGCTGCGGCTGAAGAGGAGGAAACAACGCCATTGTTGTGGCTTTGCGTTGGGCAGTGGCTGATCGTTAGGCTGACACCCCTGCAAGAGGCAGCACCTACCACGGTGCTCGGAGGAGCACGGCAGGGCAGCATCCTTGGGAGTCCCCGCACCCTTCTGTGGTGGCTCGGGACCAGCTTTCCCCTCCTGTAGAGGAGGAATGTCATTATTCAAAGGGAAAAATGGTGAAGATGCCCATTGTCGTACTGCCCCACTTTGTAGTGTTGCTACAGCAGGGACTGACCTGAGACAGCTTTAAAGGAAAGTGCTTGGGATTCAGTGCCATAGTAACTGCGGGAGCACTGAGCAACGCACGGACTGGAAAGCCCGATTGGGATTTGGATGAAACATACAGCCAGACTGCTGCTTTTCATGGTGCTTTTTAATAGCTTTCAACAGAATCTGGACTTGATAGTAAAAGCTAACATGGATAGAGCTGAGCCCTACCTTTCACTGCAGTATTGTCATTCCCTCTCCAGCTTGATTTTTAAGAAGCAGCTCTTCTGCAGCCCCTGGATGTGATTGAAATAAGAGCTAAACATCCTTAATGTATCAGGTGACCCTATTGCTTTTGGTAATGTATCAGCTGGAGGCATAAGGTAATGAAGGATCTGATTATCAAACATACTAGAAAAATTCAGAGTTGACCTAGACTTTCAGGTGAGCAAAGATAGAACTATGAAGTAGCTCCATCTGCTTTGTCTTTGCTGCACTTACATGCATAACATTTTATGTCGATTACCCCAACAGCCTAAATTTGTACTGCAGGAAATCTGCAGGAATATTGGTTGGAAATCTCATAATTTCATAGTTTTTCTTCTTATTAAGATCAGTTTCACTGAGCAGATATTCAGAATTTGTCTAGTCATGTAATCTAGAAATTTTCTGTCATGGTGAATTCTCAAGATCATTATTTTAGAGGTCTCATCCTTTGATAGAACAGCGCTGTTGGGTTAAACACTTAACGGAGTGATTCCTTTCATGAAACAAAAAAATGCCTTGATCAGGTATTCAGACTTCAGATTTCATCCTTATTACCATGCGTGTGAGCATAAGGCGTGCCATTTCTTCAAGTAAGGTTATAGCATTCATCATAGCTTGAGTTTATAAAAGGATTTCCATTGAGTTGATCAGATACCTGTCTGACTTTGCTGACAGATTGAGTCAAGTATCTTTTCACTTGCAGACTGATTGGAGCGTAAGATTAATTTAGTGTCTTTCAAATCACTTTGCTACAAATCCTTTTATTTTACCCTTTGTTTGCCCTGAAAAAAAAACCTTGCTGTCTTTTTAATATGATGCATAATAGAACAGTTAACCTATATTGCTTCCTGACAATTTTGTTACAAAGCATATATTAAAATGTGATTAAGAGATATATGGAAGAAAGTATACTTTACTGGTAGGAGGCAAGGTTAGAGGAAAACCACTGTGCTGTAATCCTATTTGTGTTCTCACAGCCGTATTATTATTTAAGGGAACTGACCTTTTTTGGCTCTGGATAAGAAAGGGGAGCATCTGCCAAAGGGTGTGCGCAAGTGAACCCAAAAGGTACTCAAATAGCATTACTAGTATAAAATAGATGAGAGTGCTTCCATACATTTTCTTTGAGGCTGTATCTGACAGATTTGAAATAAAGAGTTCTGTTCGACCTGCTACAGACAGAGTCCCAGCACCACATGTAGAAGGCCGGGGCTTTAGCACAAGTGGGAGGCGTCTTGTCTTGTGTGAGGCGTTAACACTGGGAACAGAAATAACTTACAATAAAAGTTGTACCTTCTAACTGGTGGTGTGTTGACACCAATATTTGGAATAAGTAAATGACCCTCTTTTTCCACTGGCTTGAATACCTGAAATATTTAAGGTAAAGTTCATTCATTTCAGGAGCTTCAATTACCTGAACCGATACAAGATTCTTTGTACCTGTTTTTCCTGTAGCACTGGTAAATATTATCTTTGTTATTCATAGCAAATGAGATTTTCTGGTTTTGAGTAATTTGTTCCAGTATCTGAAATTATTGTTTATGCAAGAGAAGGAATAAGGACATTTTGTTTGGATTTTTTTCTGTGTTTTGCATGCTATAATTCTCTAATATGCTTCTATTGTTTCAGTTCTTTAATTGTTTCTGCTAACACTTATATCCTGTACAACCTCTACGAGGAACGTAGCTATTTTAAGGATATACATAAAAGCTGGCAATTACATTGTCTTATCAAGTTTTTGCAGCCTATTAAGTTGTTCAGTGGTACTGGAAATGATTAGACTCAATACTGTAGGAATGAGAGTCTAAAACAGGAACCTGGGCTTTCCAAGCTCTCATATCTTGGAACCTGTTGAATAATTTAAAAAAACCCTGACAAAGATAAATACACTCAGGATGGAATTCAAAACGTGCGCACGATTTAATAAAAGCAGACACAACTCCTAGTTGTGGAAGGTGAAGGGAAGACTGGGTAGACCTCCTGTTTAGTGTGGGAGGCTCCTGAGTAACGCTCCTCTGCTCTGTCAAAGAAGAGACAAGTTAACATCTAGAAGATGAGTTAATATACTGTGCCTCCAGCCACAGTAAAGGGAAGCGCGGTCCTTGGCTGGCAGACAGCAAATGTGGTCCTGATTTCCTTCCTGGAGGATGGACCAGCAAGATGCTGTGCCAGGAAAGGGAATGGCTGCACTTCTGTCTTGGGGCAGCAGCAGGGACTTGGCTTTCGCAGTCTCGTTTCTCCTTCATTCCTCATCTCTCAGCTGATCTGGAGCGGACTTAGTCCAGCTGTTGACCACTAAAGGATTTTGTGGGGCCATGCTAACCTGTAAGAAGTTAGTGGAAAATTAAAGAAATTAAAACACTTTTACAAACCTATCAAACTTAAAAAAGAAGTTCTTTTAATCAAAAAATCCCAAGCGAAGCCCTGGAGGGTTTACCGTGAAAAGAAATGATTTGGCTTGCAGAAGAGACTCTGACATCAAAATAAGCAGACCTATACAATCTGTGAAAATATGAAGCAAAGAGATTATCCTGCGTATTATTAGAACAAAAGGTGCTGCGTTATCCATACTCTTGGCACTAATGTAGAAAGGACAGCTAGTAGGACTGTAGGGACAGATGCATAACTATCAGTTGGCCTTTCAGTTTTATCAGCGCCGCAACGTCTTGGAGCTTTTCTTCTGCACAGCTCCTGAGTTTATTATGCCTCCTTTTTATTTTCTCTCTCTCTCTTTTTAAAAATTAGATGCGTCATTTCTGCCAGATGAATTCTGCTGAACAATGCTGGGATTCTGTACAAAAAGGGAAACATCTCTTCAGGGAGGTAGAGTTGTAAGTGTGCAGGATGCTAAGGAGCTCAGGTTAATATGCTGATCCTGACCCACTTAAGTCTTGCCTGCAGAGGAAAAACTTTGTATTTTTTAATGTTCTGATGGCAAAATAAACTAGTCAAGAACTTCCAGACATATGTTGGACAGCTGCTGCAAGTCAGCCCAGCATGAGGGTGGAGCAGTCTGTGTATACTCTCTGAGTAGCTATTATGTTGCTAGAGTCCAAAAACTATAAAAAAGTTGGATGTTGGTTTTCGCTGGAAATTTTCTTTGCCTAAATCAGTCTTCCCAGATGCTACAGAAGAATTCGGTGAAGATAAATAATGTACAGAAAGAAGAGATGCTTCTAAAAGAACTTTGCAGTAAATTACTTTCAAATGCGTGTGTATACACACACACACATACATATATGAACTTAACCAAACATTTGCAGCATCTTTCAGAGTTGAGTATTTTTGTTTTTTCTTGGAGAAGCCTTCATTATGATTAATTATTGTCAAAGTCCTGATCTGGAGAGATAAATAGATATACAGTTGTATATTTGTACAACATCTGATTTTGCATAGTTTATAAGAACTTATTTCTGAACATCCCTGTTTGAACTTACGAAAACTCAGTCTCGCTCTTCTTTTTTAAATAGTCACCAGCTGTGTTATTCTCTTTCATTCATTCAGCTAATTTTTTCCATATTTAAATAGCTTGAGCACTATGTTAAGGCTTCATTCTGTTCAAAACTCAAATTAAAATTCTGATTTCTGCAGTGCCTGGCATTTCTGACTAGCACTTTAGTGACTAGCTCTGATCTTTTTACTAAAGAGTTTACATGACAGTTGCAATTTTAGAGGGAAAATAAAATTAAGCAAACAGTCTTTTCCCACTGACATGGCTGTTTACAACACAATGTGGTTGTCTTCCTCATGCTCATGACGTAGTCGTGCACTTTTCCTTTGTGGGATGTTGAATTTTACTTAGAATATATTGTAAAGAGAAATAGTGCTCAGGGATTTTCACCGCACTGTGTATTATATTTTTACAAATGGAATATGATGACTCCAAACAACTGTTTTTCCCATCCAAGCTGGTTGCAAAAATGCAGGTAGACATATCTGGTTTGAATTCCCTTCCTCAAATTTCCCTCGCTGGTTGCCATCTAGCAACCAGAAAGAAATCTGTGGCTTGTGAAGTGTGGGAGAGCAGCCGCCTTTGACAGGCAAAAGGTCCAGTCCAGGTCGTTTTCTTTGACTCCAGTAAGATTTGACTAAGATGCAAAGAGGCTAGTGTACAACATGGAAAAATCTGTCTTTGTTCTGAATGTAGTTTAAACTACTGACCCAAGACGTTTGCTACAAGGTATTCTGGAGCAGTCCTGGAGATTTCATGACGGGTGTTGTTACTCCTGTCTCTCCCGGATGTCTGTCAAATCAGGATGGATTCTTTGCTCAGTTTAGAGAAAATGAAGCGCTAACACAGAATGCATGAAGAGAAGATTTATTTAAAGCACTTGTCCCTCTTTGGAAGTCAAAGCAGTAGATTTAAGTTAAAACTGCCAATATGGATCATGCTGAAGATAAGCAACATTGAAACCAGCACTGTCAGCCGTTCACAGACTTGTCCTTGGGCTTCCCTGAAGAGGCTCGAGATCCTTGCCCTGTCCCAGTTTTTCAATTCTATAGATTTCTTCATGAAAGGAGCTTACAGATAACCTCAGCCTTGATTATTTGTCAGAAGGTTATGGTCGTTTTGTGGAACGTGTCTCTGGAGGGGGTTACTTGCAGTGCTGATACCTCTTCCATCTGTTCAGACTCTCTGCCGCCCTTCAGCTCTGTGTGCCCAGGTTCACGCTGAAGCGAAGGGCGCTGGAGGGAGCGGGTGACAGGGACTGAGAGAGCATGCCTGGCCTGCGCTGGGTAGGTCGCGTGTATTTCTGTTTGCGCATGCAGGACCTGTAAACATCTGCCTACTTAAAATGATTTGAAGGAGACAAGTAGTCCTACTCAGAAGCAAAGAAAGGTCTATGTTACCAAGCCAAGATTTGATCCTTCACATTAGATTTTGATATGGGAGAAACCCATGGAAGAATCCGAAATAGCTAAAACGACAGTATGAATCTTCAAACGTTTTCAACCATCTCGTTTCCAGTTACATCCTTCCCAGCCACCTGTCTCTGCTGAGCTCCCCTCTTCCTAGCTCCTTCCTGCCTTTTAGCCTGTAGTACCTCCTCTTCTTTTCCACCTGCCAGTTGCTCAGCTCCTGTCCCTCCCCACTCTGTCCCCTGTCATTCAGTTCTTTTTGCCCCCAGCGTTCCCTTTTTCTTTCCTGCAGAAACCCTCTGGGAATAGATATTTATGGCCACAGTGATTTGGGAAGCCTTTTTATAGGTGAAGTATGAGTCCCTCAACATCCCTGCAAAACCTTTCTCAAGTTACTCTGATGAAGCGTAGCTCACGAGGAATTTATATGTAAGCGATGCTAGCGATGCAGTACAGAGCCCACAGCTGATGGTTTATCGTTGCCCATTGCTCTGGTTCCTGATGTTGCCTTGAAAGATTAAATTATGCTGCCAATTACTAACTGCTTGCCACGCTGGTGGAAAGGACGCTACCCCAGAGGCAGGTTAGGCTCCTCACCTTCTTTTAAACCTGCGTTACTCAGACAGACTGGCTGCCTGGTTGCTCTGTCTAGGCGTTGGCCATGACTGTTCTCCTCAATCTGTATAATGTGTGAATGCAGTAGGATATATGTTAAAAAATAGTAAATGCTTAACTTTCAGCGCATAAAACCATTCTGAGATGATCTTCTAAGAGGAAGGAGAGACTAAAGACAGAACAAGAGGAGAATGTGTAGCAATGTGATGGTGAGACAGCATTATAAGCAAAGTAAGAAACTTGTTCCCCGTCTCCATTCATGTGCCTTTTTCTGTTGAAATTGGCCAAAGAAGAGATGTGTATAACATAGCCAGTTAAAGTGATGCTGTCAGCCAAGTTGATCTGATTGATCACAGGTCTTACAATACAAGCAATGACATTTGTTTTAACTAATAGAAGGCAGAAACAAGAGTGTCTGTATCACATCTGTGCATTTTATGATTTCATTTAAAGTTTTATATGCCACTACTCTTTTTATGATGTGCTTTTCTCTCCTTTAATCCCTCTCTTACTAGTAAGAGAAACTGCTTTGCATCCGCCTTTTGACTATCATCAGGCTTGATTGGTCCCTGAATCACACGGAGTAGACAATTCGTAGTACTGTATGCATTGCAATATCTCAGCATTTTGTTCCGGATTCTTCCTAACTGGATTATTATTTTTTGGTGAGAAGTTTTCTCTGCGTAAGCACTCTACCGATTTGCGCTGGATCACACTGATTGCTGGCACTCTAAGACTTGCTCTAACACATCAAAGCTAATATGAGACTTGGCTTAGCAATAGTAGGAAACAGGTATTAAACATAGCAAGCTCTTGCCTATCCAGGAGACAGCATAACAGCTTGCTTTATTCATAACACCAAAGGAAACTCTCTGGATCTTAAATTGGATATTCATTTAGATTTCAGGGAGGTGGTTAAATTGGGCAAGCTGAAAAAAATGCACCCAGTTGTTTTGTCCCTAGATGCATTTTCTTCTGGAAACTCTTCCTGAATTATTTTATATTTGGACTTCTGTCCCTATATGAGATGAAACAGTCGTATGTGTGATGCCCCCCCCCCCCCAAAAAAAAAGCATATCCATTTTCCAGGCACGTCTGATGAAAACTATAATTTAATCTGCAGTTTTGATAGCACCAGAAGGAAAAATTGGAACAAATACGATCGTACTATCTCCATTTCCTTGCTGTGATCCATCAGTTCATTATGTCAAGGTCAAAGCCAAAAATTTTAAATTCTTTTTATTTTACAAAATGGAAAATGTCAGAAAATGTCAGGATTAGGAACAATGTTGACAGAATCAATGCTACAAAGCATCATTTATAAGAGCAGAACATACAAATGCTGTGAAGTTCTTAGCTTTTAAGAGAGGAACATGTTCCTCCCCAACAGAGCGATATGCACTTACATTAATACCTTTACTAGGCAAGGTTTTATGGCAGCTTAGTTGGCTACCAACATATAAATCCCTCTGATTTAGATTTGTTTTGACTTTTCCCTTTCTCCAATACATTCCTCCTTTCCTGTGTTAGAAGTTAGAGATCAATTTAAGCAACCTTCTGCCCTTTGAACTTGCTTTCTCTCAGAACTCCAGACAGTCTAAAAGGCTTTTCCCCAGGATGCAGTGGTACTATAAATGATAGCCACCCTTTGCCCATGTGTCCTTTCGCCTTGGAGTGCTGCCGCAATGAAAAGAAACAAGTTACATATTTTGTGGATGATGTTTTGCCTTGCCTTGTTGTGGGTTTTCAGCTCCGTAATTGAATTAGCAAAGTTTTCTATGTGTTTTTTTGAAAAGCAATGAACTGATTTCAGTACAAGTCTACAGAAAACAAAAAAGCAAATAGTAGAGTGACTGTTCCTTTCATTCCATTAAGTATTTAAGCACATACTAAATTTTATTTGGAATTGCAGCGAGACCTCAGCAAATTTTAAAATATCTTTCTCAATCAGTTAAATAAGTTAATAAATTGAAAACAAAGAAGACGGAGGCAGCCCAGAATTTTAAACAGCAAACCTCATCCCTTGCCAGTCCCTCTACCACAAAACCTGCAAAACAAACACATAGTAAAGCAGATGTCTGAATTCTGAACAAAATATTTTTAAACATAACTGCCTGGCTGAAAACTAGGAAGGTGGCATTGATCCCAGGAGAAGTTTTTTTGGTAGTGTTTTTTTTTTCCCCCTTTAAAATTTCATGCTGATTTAATCATAATTGATCTGCTGAAACTCAATTATTCATTCAACTTTCTCACAGCCATAATGTATGACTTTGTCTCCCAACAGTTAGTGAGTTGAGCATTTCTTAGGCTCTGTTTTTTCAAGCTGAGACTTTTGTTTAGAAAAAAGTACCTTCGGAAATACTTGTTAAATTTTTTTAGGCAAGTAACAATGTTGTGACAGTTGAGTGAAAAACTCCATTGTCAGAAGCCTCTCTCATAGACTTAGACACCGATCTAATTCGGATTTGCACTTCGTGATTACAGTGGTCAAATTTTCATCTTGTCTTTATGTTCTGAATAACATGAATTCGTAACTTCACATCTTTGTGTGAAGCCTGTCGTGCTGCACACACCGGCTAGTGAACCTGGCCCCCAGATTTCTCAAATCTGGGCTTGCCCTGTGGGGTAGCTGTGGGGAGCCCCAGTAGTTCTACACTCAAAATGTCATTTGAGAGATAAATGTCAGGAATGGCAGCAATGCTGTGGGCTTTGTGAGAAGTACATTATGGGAGCTGTGTGTTGCATCCCCAGCTTGGGAATTACCCTTTAGTCTGAATGGAATTTGGTCCATTGCCATTAATACAATACAGGGAAATAAGGATAAAAGGAGAGGCTGCTTTTGCTGACATGAAAGCACCTCCAACCATATTTTCTTTTTTATATGAGATGCTGCTTCTGCTGCCGCTGCCAAGCTCCTCGTAACTTCAAAGTCCTTTCTGTCCTTGTAAGCCATAATGCTGTGCCTTGGTCTCCATTTCCTATCTTCTGAGCTGCTCCTTTGCTGCCGCTGTTTGTTTTGTTCTCATATCTGCCTATATCTTTTTGTTTTGCCCCAAGCAGATTTTTAGTCTTAGTGAGTTTGTAATCTCTCTTTGTAGCCTTATCACTGTCCTGTTTTTTATGGATTTATTAAGATGTTTTTTATAAGACTGGTTTGCTTCGCAAAATACCTTGTTCATTCCCAAAGAGATTCTTCTGCGCTTATGAAAGATTTTCCAATTCCATGTTAGTATATTAATTCTTGTTTCCTCAGCTTGTGATTTTATTTCATTTCCTTGCATTCCCACTTCAATTTGCTTCTATCTCTTTAAGAATTCATTCAGAAGGTGGGTTTGTACAAGATATCACAGCTTTAATCCATGGACTCCTGCTTAGGTATTTTCCTGTTTCTACCGAAGACACTAATCTTCCTTTACAGTAAAACAACTTAATAAGCTGCAGAAAATTGATAAGGCAATTTAATTGCCAGTGCTTATGTATTTTCTTAGTATGGCCAAAATCCCACCAAAGGCGGTATACAAGTGGTACCAGCAGCTCTCAACTAAATAACTAAAATAATGGGGAACAGATTAGCAAGTACAGTGTACAAAAAAAAAATATGACAAGACATCTTTACAAAGTTTCTTTTATTTATTCAACTTTTATAAATATCACAGAGAATGATAACTTGGTTTATAAATTGAAGGAATAAAGTGAATGTGCCAACATGAAAAAATATAAACAATTATATTGTCAGTCATTGTTTGAATTATTCATTTGAAATATCTTTTAAGAGTTTTTCATTGAGTCTGTAAGGCAAAGAAACATATTTATAAGAGTAAAATGTACTGAATAATTATTGAGGTATGCATCAAAGAATTCTTTTGATTATTTTAGAATAAATATTCCAAACTGCCACTTCTGATTTTATTGTCAAGTGTTGGAATATTTGATGTTTTCTCTAAGGTTTCAAACCCGAGGCAAACAAATTTATAAAAAAAGACCAACTTTTATCTTTCAAAGGAAGTGGATAGCTGTTGTGACTGACTCAGGAAAATATAAACATAATTAAAAAGTGGACAAATAACAAGGTAATCGAAAATGTATTGCCATTAATGGGAACCAATTCCAAAATTTGAAAAATTTGTGTAACTCTACATCCTCTACTACTTTCCAGATAGGGCATTATTTTCAGCCTACACTCATTTATATACAACTTTGTATTACCAGATATTTAGGATGTTCATGAAAATCTGTCCACTACAAATACACAGATCATATTCTTTCTTCTTAAAAGCACATACTCACTCACCAAAGTAATTCTCAAGATCTATAAGGGGGCAAAAAGTTGCAGCTTCTGCTGAGGGCCATGGAAAGTTAGTTTTCATGAGCTGAACTTGAATAAAAGTTAATTAAGGCTAGTTCTATAATCAGCCAATCAAATTAGGTATCAACAAAACTACTTTTTTAATAAAAACATCCTACTAGGGAAGCACTTGGAAAATAAAAGCAGTAAACCAGAAAAATGTATGTAATGAAACATATAAGAGCACATGGAAGAAAAATCAAATACATCAATTACTGCAATATTAAAAGCTCCATAGTTTTAAAAAACTTTCTCATCTAATAGTTGCACGTTGAGAGAAATATGCAATAGAAATATCCAGTCCATTGTAAATTTTCTGAAAAAGGAAAAGTCTCAAATACAAGTTGGGGTGAATTTTAGGCATTTTTGGAGAAAGGAGTGAGAGAAGCGTAAAACATTCAATGGGAAGTACAGGTAAGGAAAAATAATAGCTATTTCAAGTTGTCTCTTGGTGCAAAATTAAGTCTTATAATGAAATATTCAGAGCACATTCAATAGCTGTAACTCAGATCAGTCAGAGTCCCAGGTCTCTCGATCCCTTTGCTGTTAACAATTAACAGGGTCAGGATCAAGAGACCCAATTAATAAAGAGTAACTCTCGAAAAGAAAAAAGAGTTTTGCCTTTGACTTCAGTGGGATGAACATTTACTATCTAGTTCAATATATACGAAGGCAGGCAATGTAAAATGTTTGAAAACCATCATAGAAATATCGTGTAAGTATTAAAATTGATAAAATAGAAAAAGACCATCACCACTTGCCAGGTTTTGACTTGTATCTTTCATCCTTTCAGTTCAAAGTCATGATTATTTGCACATTTGTTATTAAAAGAGAACTCGATATTCTTTTTTAAATGTAGTGAAGTTGGTGAATTGAATTTTTTCACTTTCAATTATACAGGTTTGGATATAAAAATGGTTCAAAGTATGCTGTTAATCTGTTACAGTCAAAATAATAGGTAATTGGAATGGAATGTCTTTTTATCTGGCTGCATCTAGCTATCAAACAAATCTTTCTATTAATTGTTAAATCATAATGACTTCAAAAGACATTTCTCAAGTCAGTGTTGGAACTCTGATAACCTAATCTCCGTTGGGCACTGCGGCTGCGTTGAGCTGCCTTGTCATTAGTCTTGTCAGCTCTGTACCTACTTTTATTCCCATAAGTTAATGAAAGACATTATATTTTTTGAGAAAGTAACCTTTAGAAAAGTAGTTTTACAGGTAAGGTTTTAGAAGACACAGCTGGTTTGTGACAATGATTTTTCACAACTAGTTCCTTAGTTTTACACGTTGTTTCCTGGTAATGCTCACGTAGCATTGAAAGTGAGCGGACCCGCGATGCCACCAGATTTCTAGATTTTCTCACTTTTGTGGGAGGCAGACTGAGGCAAAATCCTGAATAATTTGCTCAGGCGAAACACCATCTGAGCAAAGAGGGAGTTTGGTTTGGGCGTTTGATCAAGCAGGGCTTGATCTGTCATGTTAAATGCGGAAAGCGATTGCACGCGCAGAGGAGCGTGCAGACACGCGTGGAAAGCTGTCACGTCTCATCCTAAATTGTAACAGTCTGTTTTAGCTTAAGTGACAGACTCCACCTTCACATATTACACTTTGGAGAGCCTCTGGAAAAATGCGCACAATGAATGCTGCCACTTTGGGTTGTTCTGAGGAATCCCATTTTAAAGAGTGAGAGCGCGGGCCGTCCCGGCGCCGGCAGAACCATGCGCAGAGATGCTGGTGAACAACTCTTGGGTCCCGCCAATCAGCGCCCAGGCTGGCGCCCCACAGTTAGTTTGGTTTGAAGGGTCAGAGCGTAGCATCAGACCGAGCCAAGAGCAGGCTGATGGCTCCCGCATCATTATCGGTAGCAAGCATTAATTTCCCATTATTTTCTGATATTAATGCAATTTGTTAAGACTTTGTGGAAGAAGTGCAGACAGGTAGAGGCAAAAGGGAGAAAGCCAGTTCATGTGGGTTTAGCTTTGCATGGCTTGCAGCTCCAGAACGGAGGAGAGGAAGGCAGTGGTATTTTAGAGTAGGTGACACAGGGAGAGTATACAGATGTGTGAGACAATAATTAACTAGGCAGTGTAAGGCACTGAGGGAAAGATCTAATGACGGTATGTTAAAGCGATCATATTTAGATACAATTCAATATGCTCAATAAGGAGAACAAACACTTCTCGAGCCTGCTATGATGCAGTATTCTCCAAGATTTGCCTCCTACATTGCCATACAGATAGAGACAGGGTATGTTTCTTTTATGGGGGACTTTAATAAAATTTTCCAAGATCATTTGTCTTAAAATTTAGCTAGGGTTGCCTGAGTTCATTTAGCTAAAGCCCTTTTAAGGCATGTATTATAAAGTGTGTTGATTTTTTTTTTTCCGGAGATATGATTTAAAAAGTAAAAGCGACTGTGTTTTCATACAGTATTTTGGAAAACAAAGGGATTCTGTCATTTGGAGAATATCGGTCTCTTGTCTACATGAAGTGCATTAGAGATCATAGCGAAGTGAACACTTAAAAGATCATCAACTTGACACTGTCAAGAAAATTATTTTAAATTTTTGCTTGAACTTGTCCCCACAAGGGTCTCTTTCTGCCTGTGCCTCTCTTTTTATTTGTGAAGCCTACAGCTGTGGTGCTTCACTTCTGTTGAACACCATAAAAACGCATCAACAAAGAAAAAAAGCAACTCAAAAACATTGAAAGAGAGTACAAAATAGCTGCTATTCTGTTCCCTGGGCTCTCTGCTTAAGAGCTCTATTCACTTAAAACATTTTCCAGCTTCTGAAACACTTGATTAAAGTCAATTGGGAAAAAGATAAGCCCTTAAAAGTGCTAATTTGTGACTCAGAAAACTTGAATAAGTCTAAATATGAAATTCTCTGTTGCTCTGTATTCGTCATTATGGGGCTTGTTTGGAGAACATTTTAACATTTCTTTGCACACTCTCTGTGCCTACCTCTGCCTTGTGTTGTGTATTTTTAAGGCATTCATTAGTACAGTGATGCAGTTCAGCTATAAGCTCCCCTAACCTCCTTTCAGTCTCTTGAGGTTTTAGAAAATCTCCTTCAGATCCGAAGACAGGTGTTTGCCTTTGTCTTTCTCTGGTCATACAAGCCCATAACGGAGTCCTTGCTTGACCTCATGCACTAGACTAAGAGTTGAACTGATGTTCTTGCTTAATATCCTCTCATTCTTAGGCTGTGCTCATATGGATGAAGTTTAGGAACAGACCCAGAACGAGTTGCGCTGTGATGGACGTGTGCAAACAAGCCGGCTCCTCGTTGAGAAGGTAAGAAGGGAGCAGGCCAAGCACTAAAGGTAACTCTTTGAAGCTGGGACAGATCTAGCTGCACCTCCCAGAAGTACGTTTGCTACCATTGGAGCAGAGTGAAATGAATTTTAGGGAATATGGCTTTTTCCAAATTAAGATAGCTTATCTTTCAGTGTCTTAACCACTTCATGTGTCAAGCCTAATTTATTTTTCATACTGAAGGCATCCTCTGCATACTCTCTTCTTTCCTACTTTGAAGGTTGTTAAATGTCTTCTAATCTAGTAATTCCTAACCCTTTTTTTGCAAGATCAAAATTATCACTGCATATCTTACAGAAAACCCTGTGCCTCTCTCTCACACCTCCCTTCCTCAGTCAACCCCTTTTTCTTGTGGCACATTTGTGAGAATCCTGATATTAACATCAGTTATGTATTTGCCTTAAGAAGAAAATCACTCCTTCAACTCAGTTTCCAGTCTGCCCTTGGGCTGCTAGTAGAGTCATGTTGTATAATACGTAGACCCTTACATACAGCCTACCAGGTGAACGGCAGCAGGCTTTAGAGCACTTGAAAGCCTTTTCAGAATCTTGAAAATTAATAGTTATTGGGAGCTTAGACCCTATCTTCCATCCATAAGCATATCACACATGCAACGTATAAATTAAGAGCTGTTTCTGAAATTATTCCTACATTACACTGGTCTTGAAAAGGGTTATGCCTTTTCCCTCATGCAATTATAATCTCAAGTGTCAAATCGGTTGCTTCAGTGTTGGTGATGGTTTCAGAAGTGCTATAAGACTTTCAACATTATAGTTCCTGGCAAAGCGTTGGTGTGCCGCCAATGCACATGTGTTAACACTTGCGACTACCCACTGCATGGATTAAAAATCTCCCAGAGTCCCTGGATTTCCTAACAAACCAATGCGCACAATATGGACAGCAACTCTACGTTGCCAGGTTTAAGTAAGTAGCTGCTGCACTTTTCCTTTTAGTATTTCATATCTATATATATAAAATAAATAAAAATCATGTATGAAATGACATATTAATTCACTCATGAACAAAAGAGCTTCACTGTATAAAGCAAAGGCATCTTCCAAAGATGCTTAAAGGAACTGAAATAGCTGATAAAAGCTATTAATAAATGAATCTTTCACACCAGTGCCAAATAACAAATACTTACGTGATACAGGCACCAATAAAAACATAACTTGCGATGATATTAAATGTATATTCATAACAAATTAATTCCAATGGTTGTCTGTTTATGATAGGATTTCTGTTTGGTTTTAATAAGTGCATATTTAGGTTCCTGTTCTGCCCTGTTCTGTAATATTTTCATTGATAAAATACAGGGCATATAGGAAAGAATCGATTACTTGAGGGTGCTGCTGGACAAAGGAGGAATGTGAAAGGCACTAATGGACAGCATGGAGCATTAAAAAGAAGTATTGAGGAGCAGTCAGTATTTCAGAGGATGAGGTCCCTCTGCTAATCTGATTAACAGGTTGAAAGACTTTTCAGAAATATGCAGTTCCTTTAGACTGAGGAATCAGGGTAGCTAACTCGCCTCATTTCTATTCCCTTGATTGTACTGCACTGTTGAAAGGACTGACCTTTGTAGAAAATCAGCCCATTAATTGTGTTATGATAGCTATAAGAGGAGAGTGATTACTTAACACCTTAAGATAACGAGGAAAGCAAGCATCTCAAAATAGAAAATAAAATAAAAAAATCTATATGACCTCCATCCACTGAGAGGTAGTACAGAACCAGGAAACAAAAGCAGGGAGTAACAGGCTACCACAGCTTAAAGAACCCAAGAAACTGCTGTGGAAGAACAGAAAGGAGCAGAAAGACTTCCATAAGCAAGAATACAGGTCTAAAAGCATAACAGCAGTAAAGAAATAGATTAATAATCAGAACAAGAGTAATAAAAAGTTACGTATATGCAACAATCAGAAATGTTATGTAGCGTAGTTGTAGCCAAATATTTGCACGTTTCTTTTTGTGCTTTTAAAACCGAAAAGTTAAACTCCAGTGAACGTACTCTGATACTGTGCATTGGTTTCTCTCGTCTCAGTAAAGACTTTGCCACAACCTCTGAGCATATCGACATGATCATTAATAAAGTGGTGATGTAAAACATGTTATAGATTAAAAGGCCCAATTTGGCAAAGGACCACGAATGCTCGGGTAAGAGATTCGTCCCTTCTAACTGCCCAGGTTAGGAGCCTAATCATCTTCCACTCTCTGTGTAATCAGTGGAGAGGCAGATGCCTCCAGAGGGCAATTCAGGCCTCTCAAGAGAGTGATTTGTCTCATCGTAGATCTGAATCAACCTCTAAAGTTTTCTACGTCTCTTAACTTACTCTATATGGAGTGTAAGGTCACTAAGCGATTAACTTTGGGCTTCAGCTCTGTTTGGGCAAATACAAGGCCTAGGAAGTTACAAAGCCTGATAAATTATCGCACAGGCAAATGTGATTTAGTTCAAACGTGCAATTTGTAGGTTGCAATGCTGCGTAAGATCACCTTGTTAATTATGGTGATGGACTAAATTCTGAATACCTTGCATTGTATAATAATTTGTTTTGTGGCAAAAGTAATTGTCCTGTAAATGCCCAGATTTATGCTCCTTTTATGAAGAAATGCCACCTAAATGGATGTGCTGCATTTCTGTGGTTTGGTTAGGGGCGTGTTCTGCAGAGAAAGTGGTTTATTCAGGTAAACACTCTGGATTTGCTGGTTCCTCTGCCAAATGGTGCCACTCAGAGTGCTGATGGATGAGAGGCCCGACAGGGGTTACAACTGAAAGGAGCGCCATTGAGATCCAGCTTCTGATGATGCGAAAGATATTCTGCCAGTCCCACAAAATCACTATTCCGGGGCAGATTTCCCTCCTTCTGCAAGTATAGGGTCGCAACTCCTCTCTGGCCCACCCGTCTTTTGTGCTTGTGGGTAAAGGCAGGTATGAATGGGGAACTGAGCTCAGTGGGAGCATCTGTATGAACGTTAATGATTCAAATTAGTGTTGGGGAACTTATTAAAATTTACTAATATCTTTTGTTTGTTTATTTAAAGATTAATTGAACTTCAAATGGTTTGGAAAAATAGTACTCGGTTAATACAAGCAGGAAATATGCTATAGATTTTCCTCTTTTTACCTGTCACTTAAACGTGTGTTGATCCATACTGCTCGAAGCAAGAGGAACCTCTGTCATCAGTACTGTCTTTTGCTTTCAGCCCCAGGAAAATACTGTGTATGGTGCAAAATCTGATGTTTTAGAATATATTTACAGTTCTTATACTGGCATCTTAGGGGAATTTTTAAGTAATCAAGATCCATTCAAATGTTTGATGTTGGATGAGGCACTCAACATGTGTGTGCACCTGAGTCTGTCCTATCTGGAGTTTCCTAAAATGTCACATTTTCCTTTTTCCATGCAATGCATTGCAATAATAAACTTAAAACCAAATAGAATAATGAAGTAAAACACCTCTCTATTGTGTCTTTCCAGTGTGATGCAATACTTCTGCCACAAAAAATGCTAGGGAACTGTGGTTTCCCACTCCTCCTCTTCCAGTCTTTTTCTACAACTGTTGCATATCAGCTGTGTTCAAGAGCAGTAAGTGTAATATTTACTACCTCTGGTGAATAAGAAGTATGTGGACAAAGATGAATGTAATAATGGTAAGGGGATGACAATGTAAGCTAAACTAAGTTTTGTCATTCAGACCTAACAGAAAGAATTTTTAGAAGGTACCTTTCTTTAAATATTAAAAGAAAAATTAAAAAAATAATAGAATCACAGAATGGTTTAGCTTATAAGGGACCTTAAAGACTATCCAGTTCCAATCCCCCTGCCCTGGGCAGGGACACCTCCCCCCAGCCCAGGTTGCTCCAAGCGCCGTCCAACCTGGCCTTGAACACCTCCAGGGATGGGGCAGCCACAGCTTCTCGGGGCAACCTGCGCCAGGGGCTCACCGCCCTCAGAGGGAAGAATTTCTTCCTAATGTCTAATCTAAATCTCCCCTCTTCCAGTTTAAAACTGGTGCTTTTAAAAATAGGCTCTTTTAGAAACCGAGATAGCAAAGTGAATTAATTTAGGAAGAACTGAGAACATAAGTGTCACTGATCCTTGTCCCAGATGTACTTTTAAATTTGAAAAAAATTCAAGAGACTTAAACACTCAGATTTTATTAGTTCCCCCTTCATTTTGCTAGTCAGATATAATGGATTGTGGCATCTGAATGCTGCAATTCTGTCTCTCATGAAAGAGGAGGTAGCCTTACAAGTAAGACCGGAGGGTGTCCAACAGGCCAAAAAGAGTGAGACCATGTTAGGGCTACAAAGATGATGAGGGAACTGGAGCATCTTTCTTAGGAGGAGAGGCTGAGGGACTTGGGGCTTTCTAGTCTGGAGGAGAGAAGACCGAGGGGGGATCTTATCAGTGCTTATAAAAGCTTAAAGGGAGGGTGCCAGGGGGACGGGAACAGTCCTTTCTCAGTGGTGCCCAGTGACAGGACAAGAGGTAACGGGCACAAACTTGAACGCAGAAAGTTCCATCTCAACCTGAGGAGGGACTTCTTTGCTGTGCGGGTGGCAGAGCAGTGGCACGGGCTGCCCAGAGAGGTGGGGGAGTCTCCCACTCTGGAGCCGTTCCAAACCCGCCTGGACGCCGTCCTGTGCCACTGCTGGAGGTGCCCCTGCTCTGGCAGGGGGGGACTGGGTGAGCTCCAGAGGGCCCTTCCGACCCCGACCAGTCTGGGATTCTGTGATGTTCATATGCTTGAATGATGATGCCCCCTCTGACACGTGTGAACGGGGTAAGGAAGGCGAGTAGAAATAGCCCGCGGTTACAGGGAAATTAATTTTCCTCAACCTACCTATGTTTAATCTGAGGAAAAAGTATCTCTTCTGCTTTATGCAAAGTAAGTTTTTATACTGAAGACTACTATGCCACGAGGATGGTCTTTGGCTGATCTTGCTGTTTTTTTTCTATTTAGACCAGCCGGAAGACTGAATGCACTTCCTCAGTATTCAGACATGACAATCGCTGGTAATTAGCTGTCCCAGAGCTAGATTATTAGTAAGCTATAAAAAAGTCTCTAATTTCCATCAACAAATACAGTTTCCAGTCATTATAGTCTGCAAGAATAGCATCAATTTATTTGAGATTTTCCTCTCCTAAGCATCGGTAGGAAGAGTTATTCCCATATGAATTTAGAAGGATGATTAGAAAGAGACTTTTTCAAGATGGCTTTAAAATGAAGCAGCCAGACATAAGAATGTAAATCATGTTCTATGAGAAGAAAAAAAAAAATAGATCAGGCTAAGAATGCAAATCATATTCAAGGAGAAAATTCAGATCAATATTAGAATCTGCCTTGTGTGACTGCAGTAGCATAAAATTATCTGCTGAGCTGCCTGTAAAAATGACAGTAGAGAGAAGAAAAAGATTTCAAGCAAAAGATGGCCTGCTGATAATTTGGCACAATTAAGCTAAATTGTAACCCAAATTGGGGGTAAAATATTATATGAAAACAGATGCAGAATACTTGTGGAACATGTCAGGTACATTCTTATTTCATTGTTACAGCAAGATGGAATAGGAGATGTTTGAGAGATGGGGGAAAATTACTTGACTGGTATTGAATTCCTCGGCAATGGAAGCCTGATTCTCAAATGCTCAATTAGGAAACAAGTCGGTGACTTTATTTTTCCAATACCATGTCTCTCTTTGAAGGAGAGATCCCAAACTTTGGTAGATATATTTTGGGGGAAATTAACTGAGGAAACGTTTTCCTTATGATCCACAACGTTACCCAGAATTGTTAGGAATTTTGTGGGAAGAACATTTAGAATAATAGGTATTAAACAAAAACAATCAATTAGTCATACAAACAAAATCCTACCTACTTCAGCTTTCGTTTCCTGAACTGAAACAGAGTTGCCTGACTTCAGCCTTTACAGCCTCCAGTTTCTGCAGGTCCTAGACAGTTTCCTGGATTTCAGAAGATATTTTTTCTGTGGATGGAAGATCCTACAAGCCTGAGAGCTTTAGCTCCCATTTCCCTGATGATCTTGATAATACCTTTTTTTTTCAATTTGTTGTCAGACACCAGATCCACCTGAGAATCCCAATGCAAGATTTCAGGTTCAAATTCCTTGCTTTAGAGCTGGGCTCTGACCGCCTCCAGCTCCCTGCACAGCATGATCTCCCTGGACAGGTAAGCCTCCCTCATTCTGGCGTGAAATATGTGATGCTACATCCTGAAGTTGGAAATTTGCTGAAATTAAGATAGTGCTGTGAAACTTCTGCTGAGTCAGTATTTTCTGAGCACCTTAGGAGTTTTTTTTTGAAAATTTGCGAACAAGTATAACAATAGGAGCTGCTAAGTTTAGGCCGTTTTGAAAGTTGTAGTTTCAAACGGAAGACAAGATTTTCAACATATTTGTCTAAAATTTATTAGAAATGCTGTTTAAAATTATCTGTGTGAATAGAGTGGAATAAATAATTTGTTTAGATTAAAAAGAAGCTTGTTCTTATGAAATATCCATCGAGATGCCCTTGATTTTAGCATTTGAACATTATGACAGTAGCATATTAATGGAATAAGGTAGTCATGACCTGTTCTGTGCGAGCATTCAGTGGTTGCTAGACAATTTCCTTCACTAATGACTACTGAAAAATCATGGTCACGTGACACTGTTGCACTGGATTAATAGGTGTGTAGATGCAGCGTGTCTGAATTAAGAAATATGATTTCCAATTTCTCTTTCGTGGAAAATACTCAGATTCCATTGTTTAATAGATCATATAACAAAACTAAGTAGCAGGAGGTTACTTTTGATGGTTTGAATATTGTGTAAAGAGCAGGATGGTTAAAAAGGTATTTTGTTGAGCAAAAGGGTGTGTTTTGCAATGAGTTTCATGCGCTATATGTGATACATGAAGCAGTGAGCCATAATACAGGGAAAGGGAAATTAAGAATGTCTAGTACCTCTGCAATTCCACACTGCTGAATGATCACCACGGCTGGGCCTATGAATTTGCCAGTGCAATTACTTAAAACTTCAACTGTCGGCTTAGAATTGAAAATACATCTTTTAAAAGCTGATTTTGCTTCATAGCACATTGCCGTTCTTTTTCCTTGTTCACCTGGAGACTGACGCACCTGGAAATTTCTGGCTGTGGTGTGTGCAGGGCGTGGTGGGAGAATGGTAGGGAATGCGGAGAGTCCCCCATCTTTCCTTTCCTTGCCAGACCTTTGTTTTTAGAAGACAGAGAGATGCAAATGAGCGTAACTGGGATAGTGACTTATTCACGGGGAGCTGCGTATAACCTTAGACTCAGGAAATACGATGCATGTGGAAGACGTGGCCATCTAAGTCTAGTCTTCACACCTGTCCTTAGAGAATCATAAAGATTGCCTCAAACAAACCTTGTTTAATTTCCCTATATTGAAAATAAAGTCTGAAATGGACGTTTGGATAAATGAACCTAGGGAGAGCTGATAGGTGATTTTGTTTAAATTCTTTTGATTGCAGCAGAAATCAAATTTATTTTGCTGGAGGGTGACTTACCAAGCAAAGCACATTAAATCACTCTGCTTCCAAGGGAGAGTGAAGCAGCAGATATATATCCATGCTGGAGAGGTAAGATGTCTTTTACATGCTCATTACACATATTTATGTCTCAGCTGCAAACTGAAAAGTATTCATGAATTTTATATATTTTAAAAGTGTTTCCAGGTATGCCTTTAGCTTTTCAGTTAAGTCTGAGCTTGTACAAACTGCAAATTCCCTCTATGCCTGCTACACTGTTTAATTTTTCACCCGTCGAGAAGTTGTGGGAGTTTCACTGCAAGACAGTAGTATAGAGACAGCAAGATGCAACCAAGCATATTAAAGGATACGTATTCTGTGCTAATGGCACAAACAGTGACTGTCAGGTCTTCAGAGCACGAGTCCTGGAAAGTGTCTGATCTGGTTTTCTGTAAATTGAGAACATCTTTGTAGGCTCACTTTTATATAAATGTTGTAGGACCTATTGGCCCATGTTGTGTTGTCTTGTTCCATGGCTGTTAGTCTGCATCAGACCTTTAACAAAAAAGCTGCCACACGATCTGCATTTTCACATTGAGAAAGGTTTTACTTTAGATTAGCAGTGCTGGTACAGAAAGGATGGGAACCACCTTATTTGGGTCAAATTTGCCTGAGGTCTCGTGCCTTGGATGGGTCTGTTGTTTGGACGCAAGTCCATGCTCAGACACACACGCATAGCGCAAACACAACCAAGCAGTTACTTGTGAAGCGAAGAAGGTGGGAAATGCTGGGGCTGTACCTTCCTGCCTACGTCTTCTACTGCACAGCCCAAACCTCCACAACGTGATTATATTACTGCTGACGCAGCGAGAGCAAGTGGCTTCAGTTCCTGGCTCTGCTAAAGAACAGGTTGAGAGGAACTGCAGGGCGGGATGGGAGGTGGAGACAACTGAGCACTGTAGTGTGGGAGCGTGCAGCAGAGCGCATCTTGGACATGGTGCAGAGCTTTGCTCTTCTTGCCTGTCACGATGATAACCCTTTGTAAGCTGTACGGGAAGGAAGGAGCAGATGGGGAGTAATGCTAAATTTCTGACTAAGGATTATACCTTGATCAGTAATGAAAATATTTGGTGTAGAAACCTAGGAGGAACTATCTTTTCAAATCCAGCGAAGGAAGTCTGAGCTCTTTTTGCTTTGCATTTACTGCAGCAAATACATTTAATGAAAATGAGAAGACGCACACCTTGAGAGTAAAGATGGCAGAAACAAAGACTTGTTTCAGCTTATTAACAGTCTGAAACGTTCAAGAGGTTTTAATCCCTAATTAGAAATAACAGCTTTTACATTTCTCTAGCATATTGAACATTCACTTCAGGTGAATGGATTTTTTTTGTTTCTGCTTTTGAGAGACATACAAAGTTTTAGTAAAACAATAGGACATTTTAAAATAACCTCAACATTTAGAATTCTGAAAATCAAAATTCGATTCTTTCGGATAGCTGGATTTTTTTTTAAAGGTGTAATGAATTTAATATGATTTGTAAACTTACCTAGATCAATGAATTATGAGGTTTTTGTCTTCTGGAGAAAAAAGGTTTTGTGCCAAAAAGTGTCATCGATCTCAGTATCTTAGGCTGCTTCCTATTGGCTACATACAGACGAGAGTGATATCTGCGCACTCGCACTGCTGATTATACTGTCAGTTGATGGTAAAACTGACCCCTCTGTGCCACTCAAAACTATTTCTTCGCACATGCAATTATTAGCCTTGTAGCTGGCTCTTAATACTATTTGTATGATCTGATACCACCATGGTCCATGCTGATGAGCATATTATGAAATAACTTAATGTCCTTTCCCGATGTCTTCAAGGTGGTTGAAGATGATCTGGAATTTTGTTTTGCTTTTCTAGACTGCAGCAATGAAAGAAGTAATGAAAACATCTCTAATGGTGATACAAAAATATTAGAAGATCCCAATCAAATTGGCGTTTGAGCATCTGCAGGCGTATAGCCTCTGCTTTCTGTCACTGGAAAGAAGAGTTAGGTTTTAAAAAAATCTCTGATGCTTCTGAAATTTGTAATTGTTCCACATTCTTCTCTCAGTCCATGTTAAGCTGCGTGTTCTTCCAATGAAGTATTATTGAACTACGGTCTATCAGACTCATATAAATAGAGAGACTAGAACCCAGAGTCTTTAAAATCTTTTTGTCTAATTTTCTAAGTATTCAGAGGAGTAAGATTAAACTCTGTGAATGCGGGCAAATCCCACAGTATTAGCCTTAGGGTATTTGAAATCAAGGAGTCCCCCTTTCTTTACTAAGAGTACTGTGTAATATATTTACAGATGAGGTGTTACTTTGAAGTCAGGATCTTGTCTTTGATCAAAAGCATACAGCTTCCCTCATGTCTCTCAGAAAGAGACAGTAGTTATACCGCACTGGTGTGGGTTTTTTTTTAATGTTTTGGACAGCAAAAATGACATTTACATGAAACAGCAATCCTGGGAATGTATGAGATAAGACAATTTCAACTATGAGTTGAGAGAAAGTCTCACAAGCAGACTTTAAATCAAGCAGAAGTAATAGCATGTCATACTCACTTTGCCTCCCTTACCTGCTGTTAATTAAAGTACTGATAAAGGAGGTCTGTCAACATTAATATGATGAAAAGTAAAACATGTGTTTAAAATTTTCTAGATGAAAGTACTGTTAATCAGTATTACAGAAAAAAGGTTTTGAGTAAATGCTCTTAATTCAGCATGCTTGTTTAAGAAGTGTAAATATGCTACAGTAGAGCTTTTTAATCCACAAAGGGAAAGGGCATGGAGACTGACAATGCAGTATTTCTTTTGGTTCCTAAGGAGGACAGAGAAGGCACAATACAATTAAAAGGAAAACCGCTTGAGTACTGGCTTGCTTAGTCTTTGTAGTCACTCAGGGCACTAACTTTATCAGGGCTGTGTATTTGGATCAATGGTATTATCTTTCTGGTGGTTTTCTTATTGACTGGCCATGGATTGTTGTATGATTTTTTTAAAATGTAAACATCAATGCGTCTATCCTGGGGGGAGAAAAGGGAATTTGGAAGAATAATATGCTGCGTACACACAGCAAGGAAACACCATGGAGGCATCTCTGTAAATATTTCTTTTATTAAAGAGTTTCTGGCTTATTGTACAGCATATAGTAGACTTGAATGTTGAAGATGAGCCAAGCATTGCAGCTGCTCTTTATGGACATATAAGTAGTGTTATCTTGGCTAACAGTGGGAAAATAAGTAGCTCTATTGTTTTATTTTTGTGGCATGTTAATGTAGCATGGACTTTTTTTTTTAAATGATTCTTTGAAGCAACCAAAGCTTCTTTACTGAGACCTGTTATGGCAGAGCTATCAAATATGCTATAGCACAAACCATGCTGTAACACAAAGATTGCTTTATCCAGGCATCATATCTCTTTCAATATGCGTTGTAATCATGAAGTGTCCGTGAAACACTTGCTTTCCTAGAAAAGGAGTAGTAGGAAGCCATTTCCTCTGTTTGCATCAAGTCTCTTAATGTCACCTAGCAGCTCTCAATAAGCACAGCTGGTGCCGTGTGGCTAGCTAGGTATTTATTGGTAAACCAGAATACTAGAGAATACTTGTAGCCATCCGGAAACAGTGGGTTGGACATCTGCGTTATGGCAACTGCATTCCCCCTTCAAGGAGATGAAGTGCCGCTGTTGGGAGCTAAATGAGAATGTCAGTTTCAGCCCGTGTCGCAACCAGCTGTAGAGTTTGTCTGGCCAAAGCTCAGGTTCCCACGGGAGCTCGCCGCCTGGTCAGGTTCTAGCCTGGAGAGAAAAAGGGACAAGGAATAACAATCTAGTCACATTTCTGTATGATTTAGGTTTTGGGTTTTTTTTTTAACTAGGAGAAAATAAAAGCATTTTCTTTTTAAGATAACTTTTTATGATTTAGTATTCTTACAGTACTGAAACCAAAATGGTAAAAGTACGATCCCACCCAATCAATGCCTGTGTGTTGAAAAAGGCAAACTAGTATGTAATACTAGCAGAAGGGTGCGGGCAAGTAAGAAAATAAGGTCCAGCTACTTAAATTTCTGGAGAAAAAGTGGCTATAGCCGTGCAGAGTGCTTGGATGCTGTTCTTCCAGTTACTGTATTGTGCTGGGTAGGATTCCACAAAGTAGATTTCTGCTGAGGAAATTTCTTCAGCAGAACTGGATTATCTCGTTTCCCATAGTAATGAGCGAGCCTTACATGTTATGTGAAGCTGCATAACTGGAACTTTCTGCATTACATAATTGTTAGCCTTAAAACAAAATTACACAGAAGAACTTATAGTTAAAGAACTTCAGCAAGGAAAGGACAGATAACCTTTGTCACTCAGATAGCATTTGTGCGATCTGTAAATCAAACTTCTAACTTGGCGTGTTGCGCATTGTCTTTACAATATGAAGTGATACAATGTGCTCAATTTTTTTATGCTTAATGTGCTTACAGAATTACAAACACTTAAAATACTCGATATTCCATGTACCGTTTCAACATCTTGGTGGGCTTCCATGATGAGTGTGACTTGAGATGGGGTTGTCTGTCTGGAGCTGGGATACTCAGCTGTGAAAGAGAGAGTTTTGGCTAACCAAAACTATCAGAGAGAGCATAGTGAGCATAGCCTGATTTGAGATGTAACAGCAATACTTTGGGGATTTTTTTCTGGGCATTCTCCCTTGTTCTGACTTACTACTGCTTCCAGCAACCTTCCTTAGGGTGTTTCTACCTCAAACTCTCCATCTCCTTCCCCGGATCATCTCCCTCTCTTCCCAGTGATTTCAGTTTTCACTTTTTGCATTCTTTGTCTTTATATCCTCTTGTTCTCTGTTACAATAACCCCATATAAATAATTAAAATCAAGAAAAAGCAGGTTTTCCCCCATTTCTGATTGTCAGCACTGACAAGATACTTCTGGGTTTTATCATTTTACTGTGTTTCACCTGTCCTTTAAATTTTGGTGCAACAACTACCTGTTGGTCTAGGTCTGTTTTGCACTTAGCTGAAGGGAGTACTGATCTTTGTTAATTAGTGATGATACTATTATATTTTAATTTAGTTTGAACAGAGTTTAATCTTCTTGAATTCGAAGAACTGAATAGGAAGAAATATTGTTATTCCCAACTATAAGTGGAAATAAATAACACAGAGAAAATAATTGTTGTTATTATTTTTCTTTTTCTAAATAATGCAAAATAATAAATTGTTCTTCCGTCCTACACCATCGCCTTCCCTTAAGGGAAATAGGAAATGAATGAGACATCGATAATGTCAAAAATCAAGGTGCAATTAAAAAGCCTGTGGGTGTAAGGTCTCGGTAATGGAGGGATTTTGGACCTTCTCTTTGCACTTCATAACCAGATCACACAAACTTTCACTCCAAAGTTGTATTCACCTCTACAACTTTGTCATAAGATTTCACAGCTAAGAGAAATAGTTTTTGATATGTTCCTTTTCCACATCAATCCTCTGTCTTTGTTTTTCTTCAAATGCTGATTTCTTTATGCTTCTGGTGCCCTGAGAAGTGTAGAAAAGCAAGATGCAAAAAGAAAACCTTGGAAGTATTTTAACAAAGCAGCTTTGGTGTCTCACATTCTGCACAAATGTATGGGAATATATACAATGAAAGTACCGTCTTTGCATTATTAATAATGTTATTAACTGAATAGCACAATGCTTTATAACTTTGTAACCTTCTTCCAAAATTAATTCTGAATTCTATAAAAATTAAATTAGTATAAATCTGTACCAATGCAGTGGAGTCATATAAACCAAATTTTTTTCTTATTTACAGCAGTGTAATTCCTCACGTAATGTGTCATGAAATTTATCTTTCAGTGTCCTGTTAGTCTTAAAATGAAAATCATCTAAGGTTTGTCATGACAGCAGAATGATGTGTGTGTATGTCCATCCCTCTCCAGATAATATTTTTTAAAAGCCAGTCCAAATTCTTGGCACTTCAAATGTCAATTAGACCATTGTTTACAATTAACAGTGCTGAGTCCTGTAACTGTTTAAAGAATGCACATTCGCAGGCAGCATGGCCTGTGCGTGTCTGATGAGGACTGGTTGTTTCTGTTTGTCATGTTTGAAGTATGATATATAGAGTAATTTCTAAAACGTGAAAGGTTTTGGAAAAGAGACACAATGCACTTGCACGCAATGGGATTGGATTTATTTTGTGTAATTTCCCGCAAGTGCATTGTTACAAGATGCACGCTGGAGAATGCTCGTGACCTATGCACACCTTGAAAATTAGTACAAGGCAAATTAGCAGAGTCTCACAGAGTTTGCCAAGGGCATTCTTTTTGAAGTGTTTAGAGAATTAATAAAAGGTGTTTGGTGTGTGTGGAGCTGTAT
Organism: Ibidorhyncha struthersii; assembly: GCA_013398815.1. Classification (NCBI taxonomy): domain Eukaryota; kingdom Metazoa; phylum Chordata; class Aves; order Charadriiformes; family Charadriidae; genus Ibidorhyncha; species Ibidorhyncha struthersii. The sequence goes on from VZSZ01001507.1 coordinate 751,445, forward strand.
GCGTACCATGTAGAGTCAGTCAGCGTTGTTCAGTTAAAAATACTGCTGTCACAGCCGTGTACTCTGTTCATGTCTATAGACAGTCTTAAAGATTGCTGGGCCTTTAAAATAAATAAAACTCACTTGCTATTTAAAGCCATTGCTTTATTTGATTTTTATTTCAGCATCCTGAAGGTTTAAGAAGAACCAGTGTTTTGGCCCTCGGGCATTTCCTTTGCCTGCTTAGGAGTGCCTACAGCCAATACTGACTTGGTTACAAATGGGAAAGCACCGTTTGTGTGAATACCACAGATGCTCTTACTTCTGAGGAACGAGAAGCAATTCTATGGCCAATTCTCATGATGCTGATTTTTAAAACAGATCAAACATGGAAACAGCAGGGGAAAAAAATCAAAGATGTCTCTCCTATTTAATATAGGCTCTTGGATGGAGTAACCATCCAGAATTAGATTTCAGAAGCATGATCCCTTTTCTTTGCAGAACGAAACATTATAGACTTATGATACCAGGGGAAAAAGCTGGCTCTCCTCGTGCATGCTCTGTTATATACTTCATATAACTCAGACAGCTGATTAATCTATGGGAGTTGGTAATCATTTGACTCTGGATATTTCGTGCAAATGTTTTTTTTTCAGTGATTCATGAAGCCCTTACCGGAATTCAAAAAGCACTTCACGAATCAACTAGGAGCTTAAAAAAAAAAAAATTAGCAGTAATGAGCTCATTTCCATAGAAATAGGACTAGGCTCACTGGTGGGTCAAACTGTTTTCTGCACTTCTACTTTCCAGTATTTTCCTCAATTCTTCTCCATTTATTTCATGCATCATTATCTTCCATTTTGTGTCTATCTAAACCATGCCATTTGGCTTTTTGTTCTCTAACCAGCAACTGCCACTCCAAGGTATTTCAAAATGGTGGTAAAAAATTGTCATCCATATTTCACTCAAGAAAGTTTAAAATTCATTGTTATCGTGAAACCCATTATTCATGACAGTTTCCTCAATAGATTACAAATCGTAGTTTGAAGTAGTATTGAGCAAAAATTTATAATACACAAGCCTCTCCATTCCTGCTGGATTAGTAATGTGTTTTAATGACGTTGAGTTTGTATTCTTTCCGTTTTCTTTCATGAGACATCAAAGAAGCAACAGAATGTATCTTTCATATTCCAGACATACCACAATACTTCAGTGTTTTCCATTCCTTCAGATTCACTGCTAACCAAGATGAAAGCTAAGGTCTTGTGAGCAAAACCTAAGCCATCCGAAAAGAAATGGTATCCCTTTGAGGTTCTCAATTTGTTGGAAAGAGGGAATTGCTTACAGTTTCATACACCACAGAATAAGTCTTGTTTTGGCAGGTTCCAAAGGAAGTAATGTTGTAGTCACGTTCACCAGGCCAGTGTAGAAGGTCACGCGCTGGTGCTGGAGATGTTCACATTGTTTCATGGGCTCTCATCCAGGAGATGAAGAAGGAATAAGAAAAAACATTTGATGGCTTGAAATCACATACACAGACTTCCTACTGAAAGCTATGCACATTATTAAGGAAAAATAGAAAAGATGGTAATAATCAGAAGAGGGAACTGGCCTGCCAGTGGACTGAATTTGGTTGTCCATATGTGTGTGTGTGTATGATGTAACTGTAAGCCAAGCTATAAACGTTGATGTTAATGTAATATCCAGACACATATATTTCAGTAGCACTATATATACAAATGGCTAATACTCACATATGTAACGTAAAAGAGAAGCTGTTCTCAGTAGCTCCACATTATACAATAGAAAACCTTGTGATCTTGGAAAACAAAGGAGTTTGAATAGGAAAGTAATATTATTGAAATCCCTGATATAAAAGGGAGAAAAATCTCTTCATGGAGGTACGCCCCTGGAAAGGTACGCCTTTTTCCTAAGTTGCATCAGGTGAGTCCACATCCAGATCTGCAGATGACAGGCCAGTTCTGCGTACATTAGAGCTGTGCGTCACCTAGGATGAACACTGCCTGACTAAGGGGAGAAGTGAACTGTGTCTCTGCTGAAACTTGCGTTCCTCTCAGTTCTGGAATTCTATGCCAAAACAAATGGCTTCAAAGAGGAAAACAAAAACTTGTTCTGGAAAGAGACTTTCTACCAAAGATGGTGGAATTGTGACCAGAAATTCTCATCGAGTGGAGACATGCCATGGAGTAGGAACAGGAGGGAAAAGCAAACAAGGTTCATCTCCTTTCAGGAGGCATAATATTTTCTAAGTGAATATTACAAGTGGCATGGGGTAAGGCAGCCACTGCTTCCCTTCAGGAAACAGTCTCATAGTCTTTCCTTTTTCTTATTTTTACCATGCATAAGCGTACGTCAAATGAAAATTTGGACTACCGTCTTCTGCATCAAATTTTGTATGAGGAACACTACTGGGACCAATAATGGGCATATTTTAACACTAGGCAAAAGTGCAAATGGCTTTAAAAAGCAATTAGACAAAAGCACAGAGCATAAGGTCGTTAGTGACTATTAGACAAAATGGACAGGGTAAAGCAATGAGTTTAATCCTCTCTCACTAGTGATTGCTGGAAGCTGCCTTCTCTGGAAAGTATGTCAGAGTGGGGTCATGCTGTACCAGCCCCGTTTCTCGCACTCTTTCTTGGGGCGTCTGTGGTGAAATGCTGCCGCAGAAAGGAGGTCAGCTGGGCAGCACTGGAGCGGCAGACCTTTGGCATGTAGGAAGAGAGATACACCAAAGCTCCCCTTCCTTACTGTGTCATGAAATCTGGCGTGATCGTGATTCCAAACTCCCCTGGGAAATGCGGTATTTATAGTGTATTTGGTTTGTATTAAAGGGCATAGTAAAGCTAGCTGCTAGCTTGCTCTTCCAGACATGTAATGAAAGCAGGGAAACCTTTGCTGGAAAAGAATAAGAAATCTTGCAACACAAATTAGAGAGCACACTCTCACCTACTAGTGATGTGAAAGACAACTCTGCTCTCTTTCTCATGATAAATGGTACGTCGCTTGGTGAGCAATGGTATTGAAAGCCCCGGTGGTGCGTGTGTAATGGGCTGCCAATGCACACGTGCAGCAGAGGGAGTGAAATCTACTACAGAGTACAGAGATTTTGATGATTTCTTTATCTTCCGTTCCCTTTTAGTGCCTTAAGTAGAGATGATAGTAAAGAATATTTACTAGTCTTTTTGTGAGGGAGATTTTTACTTTGTCTTTTAGAAAGTACAATCGCGAGTGTACAGGATGTAAGCTAATGGGACACTGCCAACAAAATCCAAGCCAGATGATTAGTTTTATTCTTATTTCTTTCTATTTTGCCTCTCGAGGGAAATTCTGTCGGGACGAAAGTAATCATACAGACTTGCTATAGTTCCTCCAGGCTCCTCCTACCTGCTACAAATCATCCTGGGCTTTGTAAAAGAAATCAAGAACTCTCCTGTTAAAACTTTTCAGTGACTAGTTTTCTTGTTAATGGTCAGCTGATTTTTTTGACACTGGTCTGTAATGCCGTCCTTCTGTGGAGGAATTATCAAGGATGCCTTACTGAGCACAGATGAAGGAAAGTTTCCTTAGCAACAGGAATAACATGGAATGCTGAAAAGCTCTCTGGTGACTCTCCTTGTTTCTGTACAGCAAAAAAGGCTTTTTTTCTACTTTTCTTTTTTTGTACAGTATAAAGACTCTCATACACAACCTGACATTTTCTGACTCCTTTCAATTTTTCAGGCAAATGAAGTTGAAAAACTAGTAATCCTTCAGGCATCATTCAAGTAATTCTCTTAGTATGCCCAATTCCTTCATTAATTAATTTGCAAAAGCCTATTAGCATATAGCAAAAAAAAGCATGATTTAGTCTGACTTGTATCCAAGGAAACGTGTATACTTAACAACTGAGATAATACTTTGCACCTCTGTAGCACTTCTCTAGCCATGCTTTACCAACCTGGAGGACTTTAAGGCCAGACTTTAAATGTGTTTAGACATCTACAGATGCAGATAGGTGCCTGGAGAGTTTTCAGAAAGTGATTTCAATAATCCATCAGTTATCCGCTGGCTCCCTTGTGAGAGACAGCAAAATACTGATTCCAGTGGTGCAGAAGATTAGGAAAAAACACAATAAAGCTTTGAAAGAGTTAAGAGAGAATCCAACCTTACAATTCCTACCACTGTGCTTTAATGACTAACTAATATACCCTGCAAGGCAAGACTGGGTATTTAATGCAATTTAGGCAAAAAAAAGAACACTCTGTTTGAAGCCTACACCTGAGTGGTAAGAACATCATCTGGCTGTTGTCCGGCAGAGGTAGCTCACCTTGATACTGGACTCTGGTTGAGTCCCCTCCATTACCCACCGTGACAGCTTCATCACTCAGCTCTCCACTGTCATGGCAAGGGACAACCGCTGAACAACAAGAAGCCTCGTGGGGCGATAAATCTATTTGCTGGCAGTAACTAGCAGCCACAGCATCTTAGCTCCTTTCATAACTGACTCCAGCTCCACCTTTGAAGTATGGTATTTGGAGGGTTTGGTTTCGCTCTTCCAGTCGGACATGACTGCCTTCTATAAATAACACTCTTAGCCTTTGATTTGCTAAGACTAAGCATGCCAAAGGTTTTATTTTCTACAATAGCTCCTCCATCATTCCAGTATTCTGTGTCTCTGCTCATTTTGGTTTGAATTCATCTTTCCACAATGTGGCATTAAAGTACATTAGAAATTCAGTACAAAAAAAAAAAACAACCCAACAACGGGTTTAGGTCCTCAAAAAACTAACTTTTGCCTCCTTCTCAAATAGGAGTTAGCCAGAAATTTCTACATATCTAGTACCAGCACTGTTGGAAAGAAAGGCTCGGTATTAGGTCCAGTGAAATGAATAGTTTTCTTTATTCTATCCCTTGAAAAGGAGTTTTGGTCTCAAGATCTTGTTGGCTATTATTTTTTGTAAGTTTTACTTATTTCCTGCTTTTTGCTAGAGTAGGCAACATAACAATGTTATGGGAAGAAAGTAGATTATGAAGACAAAAACAACAGAATGTTAAATAATACTTGCAAAGCAGTATTGCTAGCTGAGGGTGTGAATTCAGATGTGCTGTTCTGATAGTACTATAATTTCATTGATTCTCTCAGCTGGCAAATGACAGTTAAGAATTTCCTGCCAAAGCTCAAAATATCTATTAGATAAAATATCTAGTACTGGAATATAACTGGAAATCAATGGGCATATTGGTCGAGAAATAGAAACAAAGAAAAAAAACTGTTTTTTTTGTGTGAAATCTTTATATCGCGTATTTTTATGCCAGTTTATGTTTCCAAAGAACAACGTTTAAAAGCACTTAAAACAAGTGAGTATATCTCATTACATTTTCTTGTAGGTTATACATTTATTTGTACTTTTCACTGTGCAATAATAAAATGGTATAACAGGAACAGCATTATGGTCAGAAGAGATTTAACTGTAATGCAAGTTTAATTGCCATGAATGACTTTCAACCGTATTATTAACAATACAATGCATTTGATATTTTTACGTGTTTGTGGGGTGCAACACTGAAATATATTTGCCAGTAACTGACAAACTAAATTATGGCTTGGAGAATAGAAAAAAGCTATTCTATCTCATTGTTAGGTGATGAACGTTGAGATATATAAACCACTGCAATAGAGCATTAGAGTGTTATACGTCGAATCCCTCATGACAAGATGACATTTTCCACCTGTTAAAAAAAAAAAGAGGATTGCACACCTGCTAAATCTCAGATAAAGCACACAAGAGTGACAGCGTCATGGTTAGGATTTCACCTTATGGGCCTGGGTTTTTTGTTTAGACATCGTGCGTGCGTGTGTGTTTGGCAGCATTCTGTAGCTCCTGCCTGCTGGCATTTCTGATGTGCTGCCTGTTTAAAGGAAGAGACAGACGTCCTGGGATAGTGTTTTTGAAGACTGATAAATAAGGCCTGGGGATATAATGGAGCTCCATTGAGCCAGGAAGGGAAAAAATTGAGAAGCACCTGGCCTGCTGGTAGCTTCTGGGTTTTCAGCCAGTCCCTCTTCCTGGAACACTGCTTTCCAGACAGAAGAAAGACATTGAGATTCTGGAGTGTGTCCAGAGAAGGGCAATGAAGCTGGTGAGAGGTCTGAAGCTCAAGTCTTGTGAGGAGCGGCTGAGGGAACTGAGGGTGTTCAGCCTGGAGGAGGCTGAGGAGAGACCTCGCTCTCTACAGCTCCCTGAAAGGAGGGGGTAGCGAGGGGGGGTCAGTCTCTGCTCCCAGATAACAGGCCATAGGACAAGAGGAAATGGACTCATGTTGCGCCAGGGGAGGTTTAGGATGGATATTAGGAAAATGTTCTTCACTGAAAGGGTTATCAAGCATTGGAACAGGCTGCGCAGGGCAGTGGTGGAGTTGCCATCCCTGGAGGGATTTAAAAGCCGGGCAGACGTGGTGCTGAGGGACATGGCTTAGTGGTGGGTTTGGCAGTGCTGGGTTAACCGTTGGACTCCATGATCTTAAAGGTCCCTTCCAACCTTGATGATTCTATGATCCTTGGCTTGCGCTGTCTGCGCACGTGCGGTGTGGTGCGATGCGGGGAGAGAAATGCCCCTCCGTGTGCTGAGGAACTCAGCCACATGTGAATTAAAGCTGCCACACAGTGTACCCCAGGGCACTAGTCATGCTGCATGGCAAACTGTGCCTTTACTCAAACATTTCTTTCCAACTTTCTCAAGTGGAAAAATGGGAGTGCTATGCAACCCAAAATCTCCCCGGGAGATCTCCTGAGAAAGTGCACCCCTGAGGGGAAGCCGAAATTACAGGAACAGTGCAGGGAGCTTTGGAAATAAAACACAACACAGACGCTTCGGTTATGAAGCAGTTCTGTGGAAAATTCATGGATGAAATTCCTTGGACAGAAATTTCCTTTTGATACAAATCAAAAGTTAATCAAACATTAAAACCCCATAAGCTTACCTGGCTCTGTAGCTCATCTATAGCTATGAATGATTCCACAGCATATGCAGTGCTTCGCTTGGGCTCAACAGATTTTCCACCTCTTTTAATCTATTTATTTTGAGCAACCTGGGCTGGTGGGAGGTGTCCCTGCCCAGGGCAGCGGGGCTGGAACTCGGTGATCTTCAAGGTCCCTTCCAAACTAAACCATCCTGTGATTCTATGGTTATTTGACTAATGTGCTGAAGAGAGGAGGGTGTGTAAGCTGGAGTGTGTCTCTCTGACGAGAAGCTCAGTTATTTCACTGAAAGACTGCAGGTTAAGGGTAGATGAAGGTATTTGCCAATTTGTATCACATTTGGCTGATAATTTGACCAAAATAAAATGCTGCCTATCCCAAATTTTGCTGGTTCCAAAATACTTTAGTTTAGTTTGCATTTGTAACGAAAGCAGAGGGACAGACTGGGATCGGCAGGTGTGATTTGCACGCTCCTGTGGACGGTATCTGAGTGGTTTGCTGTTACCTGCTTCACCCGCTGCCTCTGAGCTCTTCCTGAGGAGGTTTTGGTCCTGTTTCGGCCTGTGGCGGCCGCGCCCGAGGGGGGTGCCGGGGTCTGCAGCCATGGCGGGACCTCCCACTGCAGGTGCCAAGCTGCCACGCAGCCCCCGCCGGACTTGGCTTTGGGCCACTCTTACGGTGGCTGTCACAGTAATCCCAAACCTGTTGCTTTTTATATTAAACGCTGTGTTTTGTTCAGCCTGGAGTCCCTCTTTCGCATTCGTTTCCCCGTGGTGAGAAGGCTGGGCCCGTAGCCACCCACCGCCCGCCCCCCGGTTCCAGGCATGGCGGTCTGCGCTGTCTGGCAGCTCTGACAGACTGGGGGCCGGGCAGGCGAAGGTGTTGGAGGGGGCTCTGCCCTTCGCGGCAGGAGAGCTGAGGCCGTGTCCCTCAGTGGGGCGGTGGGTCCCCAGGGCCAGGCCGGGCTCCCTGAGCCCCCCTGAGGTGTGGAGGTGGCTCTGGGCCGGCCCTGCTGCCGGCTGGCAACTTCAACCTCTCCAAAGGCAGCAGAAACAGTTTCTGTTCGTGCCTGAAGCTGGTGTGGAAACTTGTCAATAAAAGTCTTCCTGTCAGTAATAACTGCGGTGCTAATCAGCTGGGGTGTTAACGTAGACGAGTCGCAGCGATAGCCACGTCAGGAGGGCGATGGCTGTGAAGCCGTTGTTCCTCGAGGACACGGAGAGGGCCAGGATTGTTCTCTGGTTTATAATGTCTGCTGTGGTTCCTCATGCACGTGCTGTGCCAATCACTGCGGCACCGTCACCCAGAAACTGTTTTTTCCTCTCTCCGCGGCTGGACGGCGGTGCGTGTACCGGATGGGAGGACAGACCCTGTCGTGCTGCTGCCACTCGCATTGCTTTCTCCATGCTGACCCCTTCTGTCTTCGTGTCACCGTGAGGTAAGTGTTATTTATTAATTATACTGACAGTGGCAGTGAAAATGATAGTTATTTTTTTTCAGGTTGGGATATAACATCTATCTTGGTTTATCATGCATGGAAATTGATTCCCATATACTGTGCTCTCTAATCACGTTTAGTGCTTTCTGATCGCATAGCCAGTACAGGCGATTCAGCTACAAGAAATATATCCTCCTGTGAGTGTACGTCTAATAACATTTAACTTATCTTTGCATGCACATATACAAATAAAGCTCCTCAAAGAGAGGAAATCAGGTGCAATACAGCATTTGAATAAAAAGCTGCTTCTGTATTTGGCCGTCCCTGAGGAAAATGGAGGGGGTGTTCCCAGAGCTCTGGTGCTTGCCCGAGTCAGCAGGGAGCCTGAACCATTTATTTCCACGAACCTGAGCTGCATTGAAACTGCTGGCGACTGCTGCCCACTAGCGATCAGGGAAATCTGTGGTTTAAAGACCTTGCCTTGGTGAATTTTGCACTAGCTTGTCCTGAAACAGAAGAAATCTAGGTAACCCTTACAGAGTAGGATGTCTTAGAAAGCACCCCCTTGCCTCCAAGGCCAGTTCACAAAATGGAAGTATTTTAAGTTGTTATTAGATTGTTAAAGTGATTGGTGTTAAACTAATCTTTCTTTTGAGTCGTCTCGGTGTAAATGAATAATAGTCCTGGTGTGGCTCTGATGACGAAGTTCTTTGATGGTAGAGTCTGCAGGATTATTTTCCTTCCTACAGATCTGTCCCTACAAACTTTTAAGGTAAGGTTGCAATAGAAGGTGTGACTGGACAGATGCTTCATTTCTTTCAAGAAAAAATAGGAATCACATGTAGGTTCTTCAATCCTTGGCTTGGATGGTGTGCCTTACACTCCTGCTGTGGATTTTAGCTTTTGGGTTTTTTTTTTCAGTTTAAAGTATTAGCTTTCCTCTTCTAAAGTGCATTTAAATACTTATTCATAGCTACTTTTTTAATGCTGAAGTTAAGTTGTGATTCCTAGCGGATTGAGATAAATATCAGAAACTAGGTTTTAACACTTTTTTTTTCTTCCTGTTATCTTTCTCTTCCTAGTCACTATAAACACGTCGCTATTTGAAGGTGCTTTAATTTGCTGTGCTTCCTTCCTAAGGGTGTGGAAGTGCAGCAGAATCAAAGCGTAACTTGAAGAAAGCCTTTGCAAGCATGTCCTCCTGTTACAGAGATGCTGCAGAGATTGGCGGCAGGCAGAGACAGGGTTAGCTGCCTGATGGCCCAAGGGAAGGGGAGGCAGCAGAAACCGCTGCATGAAGCACTCGGTGCTTCTGCAGGGCAAGAAAGCTGAACTGCGGAAAGGGTCCCAGCCCGTTGGAGCTGGGAATGCAGCACTTGGGACGACAGTTCTCTCTCTATGAACAGTCTGTGGCTGGTCTCTCGATCCTGGACTTTGACTCGCTGGCAGAAAAGTCAAAGCTATTCAATCAGACTCAAAGTGTCAACGGTGAAAAGGGGAAGCATTAGGATTACTTTTGCCTTTTGTAAGAAAATCTGAATCCTAGCTATGAAACATCTTGCTGTTTTTCATCTCTAGTTTAAAAAAATGCACTGCTTTTAGAAATGAGTCTCTCCTTTAGAGCCAAATTATCTGCAGGTGTAAACTCGTTTACTTCAGTGAAGAAGTGCCAACCTTACTAGTCATCTTCTATTGTTTACTGTTATTTCAAAGCATTTACCCTCTGAAAAGCAGGAGCAGCACTATCCTGCTAGTTCCTCTGGCATCTTAAAGATTTCAGTCCTATCTCTATTTAACCTTCCTTTTCTCTAGTGAGTACAGTGGGGTTTTTATCTTGAGTTGAAAGAGTTTGTGCTGAGTAGAGTTCAGTAAGGCTCTTTTTTCTTCAAAGCTTACAAAACTCTTTTTCAATAATATTAATTACTGTTAACAGGTCTCTCAAAGATTCAACTTGCATAAGGTATTTTCAAACATTTGTTTTGTTATTAACTGATTGTTTTTAAAGTGAAAGCTGCATGCATGGTTTTCTAGTGATTCAGGTTCCCAAAATGAATGAGCACTTTCCTTTGATTTATTATCATTGTTTCTCAAATACATTTAAAGTAGATAGTGCACGTCATTCTGTAAATTGCTGGTCTGAGCTGTTGTTTATTTTGTTGAACTATGCTTCTATTGCTTAATTGCATTTGCCAGGTGGAAGTGAGAGCTGTCTTTTTGAAATCAGGACTAATAGCATCTTGGGAGTTTACTCCAACTAAATACCGCCCCAGTTTGTTCATCTCTGCACATGCAATACATATCAGTCAGCCTCATACAGCAGCTTTCAAGGTTAACATTCTGCATGCCCAAGGATAGATGGCCTACTTATTTATTTAAAAAAAAAAAATACTTTTGGTGAGTGACAATAGATTCAGTGACGCTGGGACTTCTAGAGGAAAAAAAAAAAAAAAAGATTGTAATCAGTAAAAAGAGGAAGTACTTTATATAATGTTAAAAGCCTAAAACTACATACAGAAAACTATGACTGTGAAATAGTTCCTTCTAGGTCATATTAGGATGTAAATGTGATTTAAATTAAATCAAGGAAAGTGACCAACAATTATAAAATCCTATTTCTGAAAAATGGAATATAGGATTTGCACTATTTCTCTATCAGACCTTTATGTTATCTCTGTAATAAAAGGTGAAAAGGTGACTTACGCTATTTAAAAAGGAGGTTATTGCAAATTGAAGATAGAGCTATAATTGGGTCTCCTGCTGATGCAAGTGTAGAAAAAACAATTAGTGGAACACTCTAAGAAAAAAGGCTAATCTCCAAAAGTGGTTGGGAAATAGAAAGTTCTTTCCATTGACATGCTGACACAGATAATGATAATCAAGGCTATCCTGCAAAAGTTGCCGAACTGGACAACTGGGCTTGTGTTCCTCGCTTTAGATAGTGCTTGAAATTTAGTTCTTGTAGCACCAGGATTGCTGTGAACCACTGGTAGCTGGTGGTTAGTGAGCCAGCAGGTCCTAAATCCACTGCCCCAGCTGTGGCACTGTCAGCTTGCGAGACAATGTATGTTTAGCTGAGCTGCAGTTGTCCCCTGTGTTGGGGAATACAGAAGAATATCACAGGCATGCTGCAGCTCTTCTGAGAAAAAGCTGCGCTCTCCTCGCTGGATTTATACCTAATAATTGGTCTCATATTACTCAGGTTTTGCTAAGCTTTTTTTAAGGCCTGCCTTATCAATATTTTATAGAAAATGTTCTTTCCTGAAGTCGCATATGAACAGCAAAGGTCAAGTACGATGGCAGTCTTAAAATCCACATTTCTGTTTGACCTTTATATGCTTAACAAGTGTATAATTCTCTCCTCGCCCCCTCCCCTGAGCCAATGGGAAGGATGATGTGCTGTGTCTTTGATGCTAAGGTGTCTCAAATTCTCTGTACCTGCTTCAAAATCACTTTTGTGAAACACTCCAGCTGTGAGACCTGTAACTCTTGGGGCTAACGTATCCTCTTATAGTTGTTGTTTGCTGGATGGTGGCTGGGCGGGGGGGGGTGGGGGGGGGGAATCCTCAGCATTTCCAGCTTGTGTTCCGATTTAGAAAAAAATTGATTTTGAACTATGACCTTTCCTGTAGAATGGAACTAGTTGAAACGTTAATATCGAATTAGTGCTCATAAGAGTTGTAAGTGTCAGGGCCATTTGGCAAGCCTGCAAGGCGTTTCTGTCTCTTGTCGAGACTACGAAATCGCCGTGATTTGACAGACAATGTGACAGCTACGTACATCACCATGCACAGAAGGATGAGGTCATTCTCCCCTTGGATCAGGGACCAATACCCTTATGAACCCTATGTGTCCTGTGTTGGAAAGAGAGCCTCCACCTGGGGTGGGGGGGAATTAGTGAAGCTGAAGCTCTGGGATGTGCTGGTGGGAGCTACGAACGGCCCTTCTCTGCACCAGCTTGTCTCAACCAAGTTTTTTTGTGACTTACTTGTAGGTGACCGATAAGACCAGAATTTATAGAGTATGCATATGTAATGAAGAGAAAAAGAAATCTTTGTGTTCCTCAGTGCAAACTTGCATTGTAGTTACAGTTTTATTCTGATGTATTGGGGTAGGTGCAGTCTATCAGGATATGACAAATATTCAGGCATTTTTCCCATTCTGCATGTGCCAGATATTTTTTATCATCCGAGCAAGTGCTGATCCCCAAACTGGTACATCTTAGATAGTGCTTTAGTTAGGTGAGTCCTCTGGCTTGGAGCTGATTAATCATTGATTGGAAAGTTTGACTTGAAAAAGAAAAGTCTCAGAAAGATATAACTTGGTGAATGTGATTTTTTTTTTTTTTTTAAATCTTTATTCCCCCATTTCCTTCTTTTTAGCCATATTAGAGCTGTTGGGCTCTGGACTTGGCTATTTGGGGCTGTATGTTGTAACTAAACCAACTTTAAATCTGTTAATTTTGCTAATATTTCTATTACGTACTGATGGATGTTAGTCACTCTTTTGTCTCTGACAAGAGACAAAACAAAGAGTTTCTAGGAGCTTGGTTCATGTATTTTGTAGGCTGTCTTTATAAGTTTCAATCTGTTGGAAAAAAATTGTAATTGATTGTAGGTTGGTACCATAGTTTATTGATGGATCTCTTTTTAAACCATTGCTTTTGCGTTCATTTTATTTTTATATACATGCGTGTATATATTTCTAAAATAGATAGTCAATGACCATCATATCATTTGAATAATAAACTAAAAAACTTCGATTTTTTTGGGAAGCCCTTTGCGTGCAGTCATTCTTCCAAACATACATTTGTTGTGGTTGGATTGGGTGTCGTCACCCCACCCCCACCCCACCCGCTTCACTGTTTTGTTCTTATTTTTGCTTCAAGAAAATGCAAAAGTAAATTTCTAGCTTTCATTTGTGAAGATTCTTCATAGAGGAAATGGTATCATCACAATGAAAAAACAAATGAGGCATTTTATTCACTTAATGGCCTGTGTTTGTAATAACCTATACAAATCGCTCATGAAACAGTACGGAGCTTAGGACGCTCTGCGGAAGGGGAGTCCTGCTTGAACAACAAATTTGGGATTTCTTCAACAGATTTTTATGTCTCATGACTGTAGCATCCGGTTGGTTTAGATGCTGCAATTGTGAGCCTTGCTTTAATGAAATTTATGAAACAGCTTCAAGTGCAACTGTCTCTTACAGCAATTTTTAATAACAAGCTTAAATTGCTATTATATTTAAAATTGAAAATTTTATCTTAGTATTAGCCTAATTCCCAGAATGCAATATAACTTGTTTCTGTTTTTTTGAATCCAAGCTATTTATACAGAGAATACAAAAGATGCATTCCTACACGATTACTCAAAATCAGGATTAAACAAACATTAAACAGAATAGAATTAAAAGTAAAGATGGTAGAAAGGCTGAGTAGTGATATATTCCAGATAATTAGTCTGGTCTTGAACTACAGAAAAACTAGTAATAAAGAAAAACCCATAATAAATTGCATCTGAAACAGCACTGTGGGTTTTTTCCCATCGCTGAAAATAAGGGGAAAATGAATGTACATGTGACTATGTTTCATAAGAGCTTTCTTGCACTTGCCTGTGTAAATCTATCAATGGCTGTCTGCCTGAGGCTCCCTGTCAATGAGATCACTGAGAGAGGTCTGATTTGTGAACACAGAAATAAAGCTCTTCCTTCTGTCCAGCATGAGCTCTCTTTGTCCTTAGGCGTCTACTGCAGAAATGAAAAAAAGACTAGGGGCGAGAGGCTGGAAAGGTATAGGGAAACCAGGGTATTTTATCCTCTTCTGTCTATGGAGGAGAGCCTCACTAGTACGTTTACAGCCTGTACTTAAAGAAACACAGTAAATGCAGGTTGTCATAGTTGTTACCATGAAGTCCGTTATCTCCTAGATTTGGAAACTTTAGATTTTATGATTTTATGTTGTTTCAGAACTATATGTGTGACGATGACCTGTCATTAATAGGAAATTCTCTACATCTGTATGATTTGTGTGCGCGTGTGTGTGTGTGATATATTAGAGACGTCAAATTATTCCACCAATTGGGAGGTGTGGTTGGGTTACTGATGGTTAGGGCAAGAGCTGAGACATGCAATGTGTGGAAGCACAGAGGGATAGTTAAACTTTCTGGTCTGCTCTTTGCAAGACATTTTGTTGCCAAACCTATTTTCAGCTTCTGACTGAACTTGTCATCACACTACTAGGAATTTTCCGAAGTACTGTAGTTAGAATTTATGAAAGTGTTTCTCCAAAAAATGTGGGCTTTGACAGTTTTAGGGTTTTTTGGTAGTTTTTTTTTTTCGATATCTCTGCAGAAAGAGTTCAGCAGTTTCTTGGCTTCAATGACTTTTTCAAAAGAAAATCCCAGACGCTGTCTCCATCATTTTGGAATGTTTTGTGAAGTTGAGTAAGACTGGAGGGGACGGGGAGGTTATATGCATGTATGCACGCACACAGATGACAAGGATTTGGAGTGAAAGACAAGGAAGGAAGGGAAGTGGCGATCCTGGTCAGTCTTAAGTTTATGGAGTTCATTAGTGGAGGGGGGAGAAGGCACAGCTCAATGTTTTGAGATGGGAAAGAAAATTTCAAACTTGGTCAAATAAATGTGAAACTCTGACATCGTTCAAGAAGACAGTTTTTCCATTTTTGAGCAGCTACAGTCATTATTTGTGCACTAATATTCCCTCTCTCTTTCCCTCCACCCCGTTCTTCCAGGAGATTATTTTAAGCCTATAATATGAATTAGGGGGGTTAAAATTCCTCTGAAGCACTTTCTCAGCTTTAGTATTGGGAAATTTGCTCATAAACAGTTTCACTACGTTCACTGCTACTTAAGATCTCTGAATCTCTCTTGTGTGAACTTGGGCTTCTGAATGAGTCTTTTTTGTTAGGTTTTAGGACTCCTGTGGGATAGATCAGTTTAATTTATAGTCTCTAAACAGTACTGAAGGGAAAATGAAGTTATCTGTTACTAATATTTAAAAGCTAGTGATTATATGGTATTTAAAAAAAAAAAAAACACAAAAAACCAAACAAACCAAAAAACCCAAACCAAAACCAACCTAACAGCACTTCTGCAAAAGGGTAGCTTGTGACTCACATAAGTGTCTTGTCAGCCTCAGTTTAGTACGTATAGTTGCCAAAAAATGATTTTTACTTTTTGCAATAAAAACACAGCAAAGTGCCATTCAAATAACGTGAATTTGAACAAACATATGTATCATCAGAGCTATATGGAGACCTGAAATTCTATTTTGTAGATGTTTTTAGGATTTCAGAGCTCATTCCCATTCAATACTAAAATGTGAAGGTTACAGAGCATTTTTTTACTGTTTAAAATTTGCCAAAACATTTGGTTTCACTTTGTGTAATTCAAATGGAAAAATAATGAAAAAATAAAGCAATGATGTAACAGCATCCTTCAGCTATTTTCCTTCTCTCGTGTTTCTTTCCAGTGCATTTGCAGTGATTATATTAGTGCAATTTTATAACATATCCTATAGATAGATAGGTTATTAAATCTATTTCCTAATGAAAAGCTGATGAATCCCCTTCTAATGCTTTTGCTCTAAATGGCAAATACTGCACTTTAGTTGTATGTACGCGTTACATTAAATGACCCCAAATCTTGTTGACATTGTTTGAATAGAGTTCCAGCTTTGACTTTTGATTTTTATTTGTGAATTCAGTGGAATGGGAATGCTAACGAAAAGATCAGCAGCATACATGAAAAATCAGTCCTATATTGTCAAAATACATTGAACATGTTATGGATCTACACACACCTGTGTGTGTAATACTGTATGAAAATATCAATATTCAATATTTTCTGTCCTTAAAAGAGAAATTATATTCTTATTTGAGTCTTGAAATATAGTACACCTACCAAACTTTATATAAACTCTTTGACAGAATGTAATTTTAGAGTCAGACATTTCACATTTACATAGTCGTCTCTTTCTGAAGTTTTAAAGACACTTTTAGTGCTCTTCTGCTCTCAGCTTAAGAGGCCTAAAATTTCTTTTCAAATAACAGTGAAGTAAATAAAGTTGTAAGACTGTATGTTTAGACCATAAGATAGGAGCAAACAAGGGCAGTTAGAAGAGGAGGTCAGGATTAATTTTATTATATTCTCTTCTTAAGATGGTGTTTTTAACCATTAAGTGAATTGGTTTTTAACCATTAAGTGAATTGGATATGTCGTTGATGCAGCAAGAATGTTGCTGGATAAATGTATCAATTTGCTGCGTTTCTGCATTTCTTATGTTCTACATAGATCTGGAAGAGCCTAATAACTTACTGCATGTTTATTTCATTAAATACTTTATCTTTTGTGCAAATCCCCATATTCAGCATAGAACTAAACAGAGTTTTTCAGGGCAGTCTGCTGGAATTGGAACTTGGAGCCGAGATGCTATTTCTTATGGTGATGAATAGTTGCCGCTTTTGAGCGATGGACACAGGATGTCAGATCCAAATTCACATTTTTGTTGAATCAGATTAATAGTGCAACTATTATGCTGTTCAGTCTCATATGAAATTCAATTTATTTATGCTCTTTTCAGTTTTCATTGTATTACTGAAAATCATCTTTAGTGAGCATGACTAATGAGGCCACTACATGGATAAGGTAATTCATATTCTTCAGAGTTAAGCTCAGCTGTCTGCATGCTTAGAGACAGAGAGTCTCTTGATAATCAGTCCACCTTCTTGAGTCTTTTTCCTATAACTGAGGAATTTTTATTAAAAGGAGTTACTTAGCAAGAGGATTCAGGATTGGGAAACAAAACTCTGTGTACTCCATGCGATAGTGTGATTTCCCAGAACAGGATAACTTAAACTTCTGCCTCCAGGTTTTCTTTGGTAGGTTGAAGATGCTGTGGTAGATGTGAGAGCAGCGCTGTGCGTTCAGATGGCTTATTTCTGCACCGCCTCTGAGCTGGTGCCCCAAGCTAGACTGGGAAATGTTCATGCCAAGTGCTGCTAAGTGTCAGCTCTCTCTGTCCTTAGGAGTCTGCTGCAGAAATGAAGAAGACTAGGGGTGAGAGGCTGGAAAATATTGCTTCCATTTGAAAGGTAGGGTAGCGCCTTGCCTAAGGACATGCTTAAGGGTCTGTGAGAAACAAGAACTAAACTCAAATCTCCAGCGTCCCCATCCAGTGCTTTAATCATGAAATCGTTCTTCCCTCAGAAGTGAGTTCTTGGTTCATGTGCACAAACAATAAGCTTTCTTTGGCATTTGTGTTTTTTTTTGTTTTGTTTTCCCCTCCTGTGATACCTGACTTGATTGCTGCTGAATGAACTGAGAAACTTCTGTGGTGGCAGATAGCCGCATTTTAGAACAAAAATAAGGGGCATTGAGAAGCTTTCCTCCTTATTTTCAGGTTCTGTATGTGATACTTCTCTGGAATCTACTTGCATTCCCTACAACTGTGGGGTTTTCATCCTTTAGGACTGCAACCTTTTTTGGGGGTTTCTATTTCTCTTTTTCCTAATGCATGTGTCAGTGCTGGCACAAGGGAGACAGGAGAAACACAAGAAGAATGTAATAATTCAGAAATTTATAACATCTCCAAGGTGCAGTGTGCAAGGAAGCATCTTAAGGTTTTGCCTGGGTCATACAGTTGGAATCTGGCAGCTGTTCTGCTGCTGTAACACCTCTAATGTGCTATAGTGTGTTTATTCTAACATAGTTTTATTAGAATATATATTTCAGAGAAAACATTTTGTTCAGTAAGCTTGTGGTAAAAATAACATTTTCTCCCGTATTTAAGTCCAAACTGGGGGGGAGGGGGAAGAATTATGATTACGTGTTGTTTTTTCATAATCTGCATGTGAGCTGGAGTGTCAGCTGGCTATCTTACCTTAGATCCACTGACTTGAACAGCGTTGTGCAGGTTTATGCCAGGTGTCAGACTGACCAATTTATATCGTCAACTTAGTATTTGCCATCACGCATGTTTGTTTTTTGACAAAAAATGTGGCTCCTAATTTCAAAATGATAGGGAATGTATTTGGGAGGTACTGATTGAAAACCAAACCGGGCCAATTGAGATGACAGTGTGTGTGTGTGCTGGGGGGTACACAACATTTGTGGTGGCAGGTTTGCAGAAGCTTAATGGTATAAAAGAAACCACAGTGGCTGCAGTAAAGGGAAGAAGTAATATCTTCCCCAGCGGTAAGCAATCGGACTACTGAGCAAACAGCTCTCCCTGGGAGGTACGGTCCTGATCTAACAAACACTTGAAAATATAACTATGTCCTGTTGTCTTCAGTGGAATTTTGCACATGTTCAGTGCTGATAAAGTTTTAGGCTGAGTTTTAGTTGAAACAGATTTGTGCAGAGCAAAATACTAGTGATTTTTTTCCTCGTGTGTTCATTTGCTTTCTTAATCTAATATATTTCCACCCTTTTCCTCCACCAAAACTATGTGGTATAAATCTTTTATGCTTAGTCCTTCCAGCTGTACCTTTTAATCTCAGGAATAGTTTCTTTATCTTTCCAGGTGCTGGAACATCACTTTAAAATACGGTTACTAACTCCAAACGTAAATTCTGAGTAAGTCATACCAGCTGTTTAACCTTATCATAATTTTCTTAGCGTTAGCCTATAATCTTAAATTACAAGTAGCGAGCATTTTAATTTCCTTTTTAAAAATGGCTTGCCCTTGTTGCCTGGAGATGAGATGTACAGTGAGGACTGTCCATTACCCAAGGGTCCCTGGCCGTTTAGTTCCACTTGTCTGGATTTGCACATTTTGATGTTGTGCCAAGGTGTATCGTTTCCATTTGTCAACAGTGAAGCATGAGGCAGCACTTGGTTCGTTAACACAGTCAGAGGTACAAGCACCGTAGTTCATTTTAGTCCTTATCTCTGTATCTGTTCAGGGTCTGATGACTTGTACTAGAGATGATCCGGCTGTAGCCCCGTTTCATTTCAGTACGTAAGATGAGTTCCGTGTGCTTCTGTTGCTGAAAAGCAAGAAGAGGCAGTACAAGTGCTTCATCGTTGTGTGCTGTGACTGTCCCAGGCTTTAGCAGTAGCCTCCAAAGAGTATTTCCAAATACATTGTGGTCCTCAGTGGTGAGATGAAGAGGTAGAGTACTTGTATCACTTATCTCCTGCATCTCCCACCATGTTAACGCTCTGCAAACATACTAGGATTATTCACTAAGGAAGTTATTAACCTTTGCTTGCTGGAGGAAGCACACACTGTATTGCAGTCGGCTGAAACCTAAAAATTCATTTAGGTCATGTCATCCTGAATCTTGTTTTCTATCATTTTGTAAACTTCATGGGGTATCTCATTGACAGAAGATTCATGACCGGTACACAAAGCCTGGCTCGTCATGTCTGCTGCCATTTTGACAGCTGATCTTTTGCTTGTTTTAGTCTTACTTTCATGGTAGCTGTTGAAGGGTTTTAAACACTCCCCTGGTTTCTTGAGGAATATTTATGCCTCTTGTGGGTCTCTTACGAGATGAAGAAGCAGAGGTCAGAAGCATCCTGGGAAATGCTATATGGAGGCAATAGTAAGCTGTATGTACATGATAATGTATTTGTTTGTTAAGAAGTGATTTATGCAGCTCTGAGATGTTTACTTTGGGGAGCTGAAGTTACTTTGCAGAATTATAAACAGAATGGAAAATGTCAGTCTTCACGATGTTGGGTTAAGTTACTATTAACACTTCAATGCTACTTGATTGAGAGGTGTGGTTTAGAGTGTACAGGACTGAGTCTCTAGATTTTGCACAAAAATATTTAAAATAGAGGATGTTTAGAAGAGAGGGATTACTGAAAAGATTTTTGCTGAAAATAATAAATTTTCTATTGTGTCAAGAAGAAGGGGCTTCTATCTTTTCATCGTGTCTAGTTTTTATATAAACCTGAATGTCTTTCTGACTTAACGTAAGTTATTAATTCCTTGACTCCCCTTGAAGTGGGCTGAAATTAACATTTATTCTCAAGAACTTGTTCCTTAGACTAAGAAATAAATGGAGATATATTTGAATGAAGATACGCGGCCTATCACCACTGTGAACAGAAGGTCAAAATCTTAACACCTTTTTTGAGAAGTGTGAGGAAATTGGGTGGAAGTGGGCTGTTCGAGGGGGTGCTGGTGCTTTATGCAGCATATATGAAGAGTTGTCAGCCTGGAGTCTTGTCTATTGTGCAAAGATAAAGGTAGAAAAATCCTTATTTTCAGTTTCTGGAGGACTCTTTTGGTTCTTTTTTTTTGAGGGGAGAAAACATTTCCCATCTTCAGTTGTACTAAAGTTTCATTTAAGCATTGGTGCCTGTGTGAAAGTTCAGGTTTTACCAAAAAAGAAAAAAAAGGGGAAAAAAACCCAACCATCATCTAAAAGACACGTGTTGCAAAACCACCCTTCGAGGAAAACAAAGACTTCCCTGCCTAGTTCTGCAGTGCTCACAGCCTCTGTAAGAGGAGGGGGTAAAAGGAAGATCTTTGGAGAGTTAAAATTGCCTGGATCTAGGGAGCGTCGTGTCACACTTTAATTGACTTGTGGCATTCTGAATCTACTATTCAGTCCTGTGGAAACTTTCTAATTTTCTTTTAAATGAAAGGAATATATAAACCAGAAACCAGGAAGAAGGCAAACACACCTTTCTCACAGCCTGAGTATACTTTTAAAATTTGTTTGCGTTCACAGAAATAGTCTCAGTGAAAATTGTCAAAACTGTTCATGTGACTTAATGTTCCTGCCCTGGAGTTGGACGGTTTAGTCTCGAGGAAGCAAATATTATTCCAAATACATCAAAAAAGGAAATTAAGCCTTTGAAAATAATAGTTTCAAAGTCTTTGCTAGCAGACATCATGTATCATTCCATCTCTGCCCTGCTCTAATTGATTTAGAAGTGTTAGGCATTTAGTGAGTGCGAGTTTATCATTTATTGAAATCAATCTTTTTCTGCAAGCTTGCTTTCTTCTCCCTGGCAGTCAGCTGAACTCTATCTCCAAACCCTGAATGGCTCCAGGCTGAACCAGCCCAGCGCGGATTGCATAACGCGGTAACAGCCCCGAAACACTGCTGTTATGGATTGACCTCATCCGACCTGGAAATGCCAATCCATTAGAGAAAATAGTGCTCGCCTCTGACAACAAATAAATGTAACCCCTCTGCTAGGGCAGAGCAGGCTAGAAAAACAATGATGCGTTTTCCCATGGTAATTGTTTCACGGTCTGGAGCAAAAATATTTTGAATGTCCTCTAATGAACAGTTGTAATTAATATGCATATGGTTATGTTTTAATAATAACCATATCTCATAAAAATGCCTCTCTGATATTTCTGTACAGCTTGTAGAGTAATTAATGTAGCTCAGCGTACTTGGTCTGTTATGCATTAAAAAAACAAACTCTGGAACTTGGTTGTTTCCACTATGTATTTTACAGAAAACCTGTAGATTTAATGAAACCTGTCTGATGTTGGGGGAATTGCCATATTAACTACAATTTATGGTTGCACAAGTAACTTTTATGGCTGACAAACAAGGGATCTAAAACATACAAGTAAAGTTAGGCAAACAAAAGCTGTGCTGTGTGGTATGAATGTGATTGTGACCTCTAAAGAAATGTCTTGAATTTTCAGAGCTCTCTGAACCTATATGTTCCCATCAGCTCAGGGCTTTTAGACACTAAATCACTTTTTCCTCGTGATTTGGGTGCAGTTATAGCAAAGTCACACATCTCTTGTCAGCAGTGTGTTGCAGCTCACTCTGCTACAGTATGTGCATTTTCAGTACAGACATAATAGCTCTATGGTCAGTGGCTTGGCTCTTCATTAATTTTGGTAAGCACTTTTAAAAAGTAGTCTAATTAGCGGAGAAAGGGAAATAAGAGAAAGGTCCCTGGATAGCGTCACTCTGAATTGCTAGTATTATGCAGAGCGAGGACTGTACTCGAAGGACATACTAATGGCTCTAAAGGGTTAAGGGCAAATCACTGCTTTGTCCTTTTTTTTTTTTGTCTTTTTAGTAAAAAGAAATAACATAGAAATACTGTCTATACTACAGAAATATCACTGAAGAAATTTTCCTGGAGCTGCATTTTTAGTTAATATGCTGCATTTGTACCTTCCGAAATGTAAGGATCCCTTGTTTCATCAGTGTGCTCCCTTGCATGCCTGGCTGTGCTCCGTTCTTGTCTGAAACTGGAAAATACCTTCTGCAGTTACCATGGGGTAGGTGGTGGGTTTTCCCCTTGCATCCCCAATAATCTAGTTCTGCTTTGGTGCTCTTACATTCTTTAGGATGACTCTGTAGTCCCACGTCATGTTTAGGTTGTGTAACCTTATTGTTTCTTTCCTGCTGATTTATCAGGTAGTGACTGGTTTCTGTTAGACCACAATACACTTATCTATTTTCTGTATACTAGCTTTAATTCATTTCTTTTTGTCAAGTTAGTGGATCTTTTCTGTACTACTATTACTACTCCAGAAGATCTCTGTATTTCCAGGTTGCCCATTTGCTAGCAGAAAAGACAAATAAAAAAGTAGCATACTTGTGAAGTAATGGAATTATTTCTGTGTAAGGAAAAGTTGTTAAAACCAGCAACTAAAGCCTGTTGTTCACTTTGAGGAGCATTATGACAGCAATAAATACTGAATCGGTTTTGTAAGGAGTATCCTTATTACTTCTTTATGTTGGATGTGCATTATATAGCCTGCCTCTCCTCTCTGGACAGTTGCACAAGAAGCAACACTGCATGCCGATGAGTCTCCATCAGATTAAATTCCTTGGGGTTTTTTGTATAGCATGATGGAAGTTATTACACAAGTATTTGCTTTTCTAGCTAATGTTTTAGAGAGGGAGAAAAATGGCCCTGAATTACTTCAGAAATGTTTGTCAAAGGTAGCTGTGTATATTTAAAAATAAATAAATTAGGAAGACCTATAGATGACACTGAATGTACCAGCTGCACCTGGATTAAGAAATTTCTGAGCTGAAAATACAGAAACATACATAAAATGTACTGTGAGATAGCCTGACATCACTGTCTGATTTCACGTGCTCAAGCCAAGGCCTTTTTTTTTTTTCTTCCTAGTCGGATTTTGTGTTCCATTTCCTGAAATAGACTTGGAATTCCTTTATGGCACTTACAAATCTACTTTGCATTTCTCATCCTGGAGTTTCATTTTCTCCCTACAATACAGACAACTCAGTATTCACTGAAAAAGTTTCCTCCATCCCTTGATTCCAGGGGTTCTGTCTCTCAATATTGACACTTACAAACATTTCATTTGGTATTTTAGAGGTATTTCTAAAATGAAGTTTGAAGGTATAGGCTACTAATACTGCATTTGAAAATTCCGACCTTTTCAAATGGGTGAGGATTTGTATTGTAATGGATTTGTAACTTTTTTTTTTTAAAAAAACCCACTCATATTTGGAGAAAGAACTGTTCTCATCTATGGTTTGGCTACTGAGGACAACCCAAATCACAAAGGTACTTTTACTGTGGAAATGACTGCTAGAGTCAGCGATGAAGTATTTATGATACACTGTTGGCAAACACCACTGAGCAGATGCAGATGTAATTGTGAGTCTTGAACTGTACCTATAATTCATTACAAGATGCATTTCTGTGTTATTTATTTGGAAATACTAAGCGCTTGTCTGTGTATGGAGCCTATCGTCTGAAAGCATCCATCTGATTTGGAGCGTGGCCCGGAGGGAAGCCCTGTGCTGGAATGTACCAGGACTTCTCGTGTCTGGTGCAAGGATGTGGGGACCTGGTGCTGCTTTCAGCCCAGGAGGGGATATGAGCGAGATACTTCTATCAGGGATAACACAACTAGCTGGGAAACGCAGGAGCAATAGAGGGTGAGTTTGAACAGGAGATTTAACTCGTCAGGATTACAAAAGGGGAAACTGAACCTTTATCCAATGATTCCTATTGACTGTTCTTATAGATTTATGCAGAGAGATTTATTTTAGCAGTGGCAAAGAGGTCCCTTTCTGGTCACAGTGGGTCTAAAGTTGACTCATCTAGTACTTGATATGGGCTGGCTTCAAGGATTTAATTCCGTCTCACCTTAAGCACCTACATAAGCCTCCCAAGTTAGGAGTCCACTGGAAAGGAATAAGATTGTTCAGCGGCTCCCATGTGTTGAACTGCCTCTTAGGGATGATGGTTTCTCTAAGTTAGCTCTGTCGGGAGCCCAGGGTGATAGGCTTCTACCTTAGGCTCCAGACACTTCCGAAATGATGAATGTGACTCTGTAAGGTGTGGCAAGACTGCAGGGCAAACCCAGATGTGACATGTAGTCAGAGAGCAGGATGTGCTGGCCACAGGAGAAAGCGCTAAGCGCAGCCTCTCTGTATGTTCATGCTGGATTTCCTGGCTGAAAAATAAGCATCTTTTATTTTACAGCAAATATTTCAAGCAAATGACATCAGTCCCTGTCTGAGACTGCCCTGGGGCATAAAAATAACATAAGGGAGATGTTTGGCCAGCGTCTTTCATACTGAAATAAACAGTATCTAAACAAATATTTCTGTATTGTTTCTAAAGACAGACTCTGCTAGACAAGTACTGTTATTAGAGTGTTCGAATAGGAGGAAGGCAGTCTGCTGCCCAGGTCTCCTTGTTCTAGGCAGCAGATGAACTAAGGGTAGGAGCCGCTCCTCTCTTCTCCCTGGAGTGTTTCCAGTCCAGACAGGCAGGGCTTGTTCTCTCTGGCGTAAACCCTTTTTGCAGCGGGGTCACTGACAATACCTGGCTGACTTGCCAGTCTGGTTCTTAGCAGTTCAAGCTTTTTGTCCATTGAATCTGAAAGAGGTACGATGTCTTTTAAAACAAGAATAGAAAACAAAATATATATTTTTTTACAACTTTTGTCTTTTATCACATTTTTAGATGTTTTTAGGAAAGTTGGCCATGAAAATATATTCTGTATTTGCACAATGAATAGGATGTTTACCTTTTTAAAATGTTTTCTGAGAACAGCTTAAAAAATTGAAATCACTTTTGCAATTTAGAGGAAAAGTGAACTATTTATTTAAGTACTTAATCCGTTGTGCATCATAGCACTTTAATGATTCAGACAAGAAATAGACCTGAAACACGACAAATGTGGTGAGAATAATATGTGAGGAGAAACTTGATCTCATTTACTTTTATTTGTGAGGTGGAAGGGAAAAGTGGTTGAAATCTTCTAGGTTAATGGAATTCTGAATGTTATCTTATGTGACCATGGTATCTTGAAGAACAGATTAGCAGCTGGCTGGATCAGTTTGCTGGCAAAGCAGCAGAATTCTTGAACTTTGGATATCTTTGGTTGCATACCCAGAGGAGACATGTTCCAACTGCAAATGGGAAGTCAACTGCCCTGAGCGGCTGTCCTTTCACCACTCCAACAGGCCAACTTCATTAGCAAAAATTGACGATAAAAAAAAAATTGTTTTAAGGAGCAATATCAATCATAAGCTTCAGTAAACATTGTTTGGATCAGTGGAGAGAAATGCTTTTGTCTGGGCTGTTGCAATTTTATCCACTTCTGCTCCCCAGAGCTTATTCTGAAGCCATGCGATTCCTTGCATTTTTTTCGGAAGAGAGTTTGCGCTGGAGGCCTTGTCTGCTTGGTCACCCCTCAAGGAGAAAGAATGCCTCTCCATATGTCTTAAGCAGAAGGCAGCCGAGGCTGACAGATAGGAATGACATGATGTATTCCAAGAAATGCTCAATCCGTGGCAATATAATGAGTTGGGGAGGGCGGGGGGAACTAAACAAAACTTGAGGCAGATATGAAAGATATGAATGCCAATGAAGGACACAACCTCTGCCTGGCTCCAGAGATGGAGGTCTAAAGGTGAGGCTGTGTACACATCAAGAGGATTTTAACAAAAAAAAAAAAGAAATTTGAGGAAAAAAAGTTAAACGCTTTAAAGAAGGAAGTTGTAGATAGTTCAGATGTGTGAAAACTGACAGTGATTTGAATGTTTCCTTGGACAACAGCTGTGTGGAAAATAAACTTTGTCATTATAGCTGTAGATCAACCCATAGCTGCTGCACCTCCAACGTGATAGCTGCCGTGCTGGGATGAGGGCTTCTGCCAAGAGCGCCGGGTGAGCACCCAGGCCTGTTCGGCACTGGGCGAGAGAGACATCCTCCTCACTTCTCCATCTCCAGCACACCATAGAGTATGTTCTAGCCATCAGGCTGCAATTTATCCCACGTGTGCGCAGCTGATGGCTGTGTTTCTGGCCCCCTGTGAGTCAGCAGCATATCAGCATAGAAAAACAAACGGGAACTCTGATCTTTGTGTAACTAAAAGGGGTTAGACTGAAGGTGGTTCGCTTCAGGCATCCTCATTCTTGAGTCAGTCAGGTTTTGTTTTCTTCTCTTCCCTGTTTTCTACTGATAAACAGTATTTCCTATTCTGTTTCTTTTGGTTGTTTTCAGCCTCATCCATGATTGCATCCCACTTTATGCATTGTTAGAACACTAGTCACCTAAGTTTCTGGGGAATTAAAATTAGTCGAAAAGTATATGTAATTCATTTGCGAGAATGAACAGTGATGTTTGGGTTCAGTCTGGCTGAGAGGTACTCCAGGAGTGCGTTTTCACTCCCTTGTGCTGTAGACATGTCTCCGGTAGTGTCCCTCAGTGAGCCAGTTCACCTCAAATGCTTCCTCCCCCACGCCAGGACAGTTTCCCAGGATACAGTCTTTTGCTGGGTTAATGAATGCAATTAGGTCAGTGAAGAGTGCTGTGAGCAAGAGTGCTGACGTGGGGCAAAGGGCTTAACTGAGATGTTGGGAAAGCACGATGCCACGAGGGATGGAGGAGACAGACCTTCACCTTTGATGGCCATCTAGCTGAATCGCTGATCTTTGTCCTTATCGGCAGTGTATTAATTCTGCATTTAGCTGAAGTGGAGAAATCCATGACCCAATTACTTTGCAAGAGCAAATGGCATTTACCCCAGGTATTCATACATGTCAGGATTCGCTGTGACTTGGTATGTGCCTGTAATTCCTTGGGTTTAGATCACTTTAATCTAGTCAGTATAAGCAGACAGTTCATGCTACAAACATAGTATGGGCTACAAAATAAAAGCTGTACTTTGTACTTGGTTTGGCAGGTTAAGAAAACAGGACATGAGAATGGTGTTAACATCCCTCAAACCCGCAGGTCCTTGGCCATCAGGCAGGGAAGTGACATGCTGCTTTGGAGCAATCTATGATCTGCCAACCAGGAGGTTTTCTGTTCTTCGCTGTTTTTCCCTGGTTTGGTCAGTTGTGAGGGAACATAACTTGCAGAAGGGAAGAG
This sequence comes from Ibidorhyncha struthersii, assembly GCA_013398815.1. Lineage (NCBI taxonomy): Eukaryota > Metazoa > Chordata > Aves > Charadriiformes > Charadriidae > Ibidorhyncha > Ibidorhyncha struthersii. Next base: position 779,175 of record VZSZ01001507.1, read on the forward strand.
AGACACTCTAGCTTCACAAAAGAGCTAGTATTTTTGATTATCCTTTTTTGTTTCTGTTTTTTTTTTTTTTTAGGGGTATTATTAAAGAATGAGGTAATTTTGCAGTTTCAAACCATTTGCTCATCCTTCAGTCTCCCTGACTACCTGTACTCACTTCTACTGGACTTTGCAAAAAGCAGGTGTTGGGGAATACAAACTTTCCGTAGGCTAAACCAGATGTCTTCCTCAAATCAGTGGGAATATCACTGTGAAAAAACGCATTGAATGTGGCAAGGTCTTGACTTCCTGAGAAGAGCTAGTGAGAAAAATCCATTTTTGCCCATGAGTTTCACCATTATTAAGAGTTCCTCATATGTTTCTAGATAGCAGTACTAACAAGCTAGTTGTGTTTTTATTCTGTCCCATCTCTGATTACATTCAGCCCTCAGGCAAATCTTTATACCCAGTAAGTCTTCTGTCATACTATAGAAATCTTTGTAGTAATAGATTGTAATGAAGATTAAATTGATGGGTTCGTGAGTGATTTATTATAAATTACTGTGCAGTAGTTTATTTTTTTCGCTCAACAATACTCTCTGTGTAGCGGAAGAATCACACGAGTACGGTCTCAGAGCAACCTTTCAGGGAAGTGAGGAGGATAAAATAAGTCAACAGTGGCCTCTGCTCTTTGATACCTTTTCAGAAGGCTTGCTGGAGATGGTGGGGTTATCTGCTTTGAATTCTGCAGAAGTGCATTACAGTAGCACTCCAGCACGGGATGATGCAGACCTATGGAGGAACTGTACGTAGTGGAAGAATACAAATCAGCTTCAAGATGAAAGCTCTTAAATCTGTTCTCTACTTCTCATGCTGATTATCATGGCCTCAAGGCATAGTTACGGAAGAGAGATGTACTCAGGAGGGTTACTTCAGAATTTGCACAAATCATTACTGATTATGTATGTGTATTTTTAAGTGTTTATAGATGGATGATTGATACACTAATGATGTACCTTTCAGAATTGCATAAAGAGGAACAAGACTTGACTTGCACGTGGATTTTCAGTGTTTTACCTTTTACAGTCCACGTGGCCCCTGTTTTATAAACAGTAGCTACGGTAATGCCTTTAGGAAGGTTTTCATATGCATATATACATATATATGCATATTTTTGCCAGACAGGCACCTTAAAATTTTCCAGTCATTATTATGAAATTCAGTGTAGCCTCTAAAGCTCATTCTGAAAGGATATCTATAATCAATTAACTGATTCTCTAGAGCAGCCTTAATACGTTGTTTTAATTACTGCCACGTTCGAAAGCAGAGCGAGCTGCTGCAGAACTCTTGCAGCAGTTCCTGGGTCTTTTGTGCTGCTGTTCAGCAGACAGTATCTTTCTCTAGCTGCGTGAATGCTTTATGTACTGCTGTTTCACCATTCTCATTATACCTGTAGGATCAAAAGGAAAAATTAAAAGAATGAGATTTCCAGAAGAAATAAAGCATACTGCAGTAAGCTTCCATGTAAATAAGATGAGAGCTGCTTATGTTATTATAGCCAAACCAAGCAGATCAGTGTTTCAGGGCTACCAGAGACTTCTAAGGTCTGCCTGAGCAGAAATAACCTACTGCAAAACGGAAAACAACAGACATGCACAGCGGGGAAAATAACATTCAGGGCGACTGGAAAATAAAAGCAGTATTGGCGTGTACTTAGAGCAGAGGTGTCTATTTCAAGATCAAGCTTCAGTGTAATCACTGTTGGTAGTACTCCTTTCATAAAAATAATAATTCTTCAGCTGTGATTTATTGGTAAGCATTTCAGCGGGTCTCATTTGGCAGAATTTTGTTGCGCTGAATCTGCTATGTGGCTCTTCACTAGAGTCAGTAATTTACACCAGTAAAAACTCCAGGTTTTGTATTTAAAACCTCCTGGTGGGTTTTCGTACCTTTGGTCTTTTTCCTATGAGAAAGATTTGTGCCATACCCGCAATTCTGAGTTGAGTTTGTGTAGTCATTAGCTATGGAACTTTTTTTTTGGTGCTAATAAACAGAAATGTTTTAGTGTAGATAAATACTTTAGGTACAAATTATCCTGTTTGTCACTCTCATGATAGAATTTATTGTCCTGTAATGAAGGATTTAGTTTGTCAGAAGTTAGAAATCCATTTTCCGGAGTTACTTTTTTTTCACTGTTTCTGACTATATAGGAAACGCTTCATTTAGAAACACTGAAACTCTTGTGATTGTTTGGAGACCTCAGGGTGTTGCGGAAGATGAAAATGAGACATACTTGCATATGGTTTAACACAGAAGACATTCAGTGGTTTTAAAGGGCAGTGATCTTTTCTCTGTGAAAACATATATGAATTTTCTAAATCTCTTCTTGTTGTTGAAGAATGGTATCCAGGAGTTCCAGTAGCAAATTTTGGAAACAAATGTATTCTGAAAATGAGATCAGAAAAGTAACTATTTAGCTATTTAAGATGCATATTTTCATTAGTGATCTGGCATTTTAATTGCACTTACAAGTGGGTGTTTACTGAATAGATTTTTGTGTCTCTTTCCGCAGTGTAANAAAGACAAGCCTGGAAAAATGCATGTATGAACTGAATGACACTGTTCTTATTCTTGGACCGAGGGTTCATTTTTCTATTTTCTTTGTGTACAAACTTTGCCACTAACTGCAGGGGTGCATTTGTCCATGCCAAACTTTCATTTTACTGATCAAAATTCTTCTGTGGTTGAAACTTGGTTTCATCTTCAAAGACTTTTTTTTGGGAAAAATCGAATGTTGAAATACTAAACTGCAAAGCAATCTAAATGAATTAATGTACTTTACAAGCAGATTGAAAGCATGTAAGAGGTAATGGTAAGACTGTTGCTGGTTTTAATCAGCTCGGATCAGGCTTTTACATTCTTCCAGAGTTTAAAACTAGACTTGCCTGCAAACACTGAGTGTAGAGGTCTGCGACTGGAAGTGCACTGGACGGCTGCAGGCCATGGTGGTGCTAGGCACGGCGTGTGTCAGCCTGCTCAGCACTTCTGCCCTGGTGGTACGGAGGAGGATCCATGCCGGGGACAAAATGCTATGCTTTGGGCAGCCCAGGGCAGCCGCCAGGCTGCGATTACAGGACGGCCGTGCTTCCCCCCGGCAGTCACCTGAAACCTTTCCCTTCTGCCACCCCATGCCGCTCAAGAAATGACTTACTGCAGGGCGGTTTTAGCGGTAGGTAACCTGTTGTCCCTCCTGCTGCCACTCATTCTGATGAGTTTGTCATTTGTGGTGGGTTTGGGGCTGCTGGTGTTGGTGCCTCGGGTGGGCGCAGTCACTGTTTCCCACCAACTGAGCAGGAAGGGCCAGGAGCTCGTGTTGGTGTGTAGCTGATGTGGAAGTCGACCCAACAAGTGGTCTGAACAGCCTGAGTATATCATGAGAGTGATTAAATTCCTGCTGTGTATAATAATTGCTATATTGATAGAATAATGGAGTAAGTGAATTTGTGCTTAATCTGCTGTATCAACCTGGAAAAAAAAGTGCTTTGGGAATGAGAGTATTTTTGCACTTATATTTAATTTGATACCACTCTTAGTAAATGGGTCAGTGATCTGAGGTATTGTATTTTTGGCATTAAGAGAAGTGCTGTATGCTCCAAAATGCATTAGCTTTTCTTCCTGTGAAAATCACTCCACTTTGTTTTCCATGGCTTCAAGATGATGAAATTAGTTTGGCGCCTTTTTTTTTTTTTTTTTCAGATGGGCAAAATTTTGGTTTGGCACAGGCAGGAAAGAAAGTGAAGTAACATCCAAGCTGCTCTTTGAAAATACACAAATATATTGAAGAATAATAATATGCTGTTCAAATGGTTTGATCTCGGTGGGGCTCTGATACATCCAGCAGAGCCTGGGTTGTGCTAACATGAGTTTTCCAGCATCCTGTTCTGCTTCTATTGAAAACATTGGTCACTTTAAAGTGGATTCTGTGGGAGTTGAATTGAAGAACACTGATATATTTTGGTGGGATGGGAGAAAGTTCATTTAATGCTTCATGCACAATTATGTAGACCAAGGAGTTCAGGCGTCTCAAAAATAATTTCTAGATCAGTACCAACAAAAATCAGCTTTGCTGAAATATCTGAATGCCTTGGAGATTTATCCTACCCTGAAATGAAACAGAGCTGGATAATGTTGAGCTAGATGCAATGAAAATTCCTTGCAGGCTATTAGAATTAACATGTTTTGTGAAAACAAAAATGCTGAGATTAAATGGTGTGGTTTCATCCTCATTTGGGACTTCTTTGGAACAAATGGTACTTCAAAATAAGAAATAGCATTTAACATAGCGTAGGGCAGATGTGAAGATCCAGAGAAAACAAGCTTAAGCCAAAAGCTGGTACTGTTTAGGCGGAAGAGTTAGGTGGGCGGCTGGAAGAGGGAAGGTGGAGGCAGTTTGGCTGGGCTGGGCGGCACGGCGGGGCTGGGAGCGCTGAGCCGCTGGCAGCCGACGGAGCAGGGAGCGCAGGGCCAGCTGGGGCGACTTGGCCTTCGGAGCGGCTCTGGCCTGGTGCCCTCTGCCCCCCTCCCGTTCGGTTCACCAGGAAGATGCTTGGTTTGTTGCGTAAACGTAAGCCCGCAGAGAAGCGCTGCCTTGGTTTTCAGAGGCCACTTTAGCTGCCTGACCCCGGCATTTGCATGGACGGAAGATTCATGCCTTAAGTAGGGGCTGCTGGTGTACTAATTATGTAGTGATGGCAGTCTCTGTATAATAGCAATTTTCACTCAATTACTCAGTGCACAGTGTCACTATTATAACCCAATTAATTTTAAATAACATTCTAATTTAAAAGAAGGCAATATGTTGCATTTCCGCAAGTTATCTATAGTGTTATGATGGTTAATTTAGCTAACTCTCTTTAGAGTTGCGTTACACAGTGATGCAAAAAAACCCAGTGAAAAATAGCGTGACAAAAAATGACTGTGTCTTTCCGGTGCGGAAAACTTCTGAGGTTGTGTATTGTATGGTTTTCTCAGGGTCTGTCTTGATAAGATGCGGACTAGAGGAGATTTTAAGCCACTATTTAATTGGAGGGTGGTGTTCTGCTATACCTGTAGTTTAAGGGGTACATAAAACTATCAACTAAAGTTAGTAGACCATTAAATGAAAATTCAATGTTCAATTTCCATTGGTGATTTAGGATTACATTTCACTCATAATTAACAGGGTTTTAACTAAAGTTCTTTCCTGAAGACACAAGAACACAGCCATGGTGAATAACAATAGGCTGCTAATTAACAGCTTCGTTTTGTCTATGGGAATTGTAAGCTTATGGAAAGTAAACAAAATATATAGGTCAAAGCAGTGGATTCTTCTAAATGGCTGGGGGGGATGACAAAAAAAGGTTTGTATCACTGACACGAACTTACCCATTTTATGCATCGAACAGAATATGATTTTGGCCTGCGCATGAGGCATTTGTTAAGGTAGCGGTGGCTGAGCAGGTCCCTGCCGTTGCCTGGCACTTAATCCAGCTGGTGACGCGCGCACCTGGTAAGCCCAGATACCCCAATGAACACGTGTTTGTAACAGCTGGAGAAAAACGTAAAAGAAGTACTGGGCTGGGAGGAAAGCTGTTCCGTCAGCCTTTGGTGGAAGCAGAGGATTGGCAGCCCCGGCAGCCCTGGCGTACCTGTGACTCTGACACGTGGCTTTGGGGCGAACACGGAGTTATTGCCGTGAGAGCGAGTGTCTTCCCTTAGGAAGAAGCAAAACCCACCTGACAGCCTGTGGCTAGGAAGAAATTAATTGAGAAGTGAGCAAACTGCTAACCTTATGCCCGGCCTTGATATAAGCAGCAATGACAACCTCTTTATGCCCAGATTTTGCTGTCACTTGGTGGCGAGGTTTCCATCTGGACTCTGTGAGATGTTTTTAGATTTAAACTGACTGACTGGAAGAATTTGGTGGAATAACTCCATTTGCAGCACTCCAAATTGCACAGGGCTGTTACCTGGTAAACTATTTAAGAAATACTTCTAAATGGGGGTTATTTGTCTTTGTTTGTTTGACTAGAAGAAAACACCTCACTTGTTTTCCACCCGCAGAATTTGCTTTCCATTATGACTCTAAGTTATTTCCATGCAAAGGTTGCATGATTTTTCTGTTAGGATGTGTTGGTGCTGTTACCAAACTTCCCTCCAGTTGGGAAATACAAAACTGAGGAATTTTATAGCTGCTATACAAAAATTCATGTTTTAACTCCCAGATCTCTCTTATAAGGGTTTTCTGTAGCACCCATCGCTGCAGCGTGTGTTTAACAGGCACTGTGATGATTTAGTCATTTTAAGAAAGAGGTGGAAGCAAACATGTTTAAAGTATACCCAATGGACAGAGTCAGATACTCATTAACAGTATCTTCAAACCATAATCTGTTAGCCTTGGAGAACATGTTTTATCTTGCTCTCAGCCAACCTTTCTGCCCGCAAGTGATTTGCACTCTTATTGAACAAAGTTGGTAGCAGAATGGATAATAACAAGTCTGAAAATGCTCTGTGGTCTTGAAAGTGAAAAAAACCCTGGACTCAGGGACAGCAAAGCTAGAGTTTAGAGCAGAAAGTAAAGAACATTAAAAGGTCAGGGCTATTGAAAGTTACAGCATTAAGATTATGTCATTGGATAATAAATCTTTATTGTAAGGGAAAAGGTAGGAAATATACCTGGGGCCCTTCCATTTGCTTTCTCTAATGCAGAGATCTGTTCACCCTCTTTACCATTTCTTAACGGTAAAAGATGGCACATCTCAATTATTACTGTGGGGAAGCAGTGATTAGGGCAAAACATAATACACTGTGAACGTCTGCTGCTGTCATAATCACAGCATCACTACTACTTGGCTGTAATATTTTTGGCTTTGATAATGTTGTAAGATATTTGCAGAAAGAAGATATAGGAATAAGCGAAGATCAACAGTGTGAGCAGCTACTGACCTCGTGAAATAGGCATATGGTTAGTGGTTGCTTCTGCTTTATAAACCCCCTCTTGGCTCGCACTGCTGCACTCTTGTGCTTCTCACTAGAGAATTAAATTTTGGTATGTTTCAGGATTTTGTCTTTTTATAATTATCTTTTTTAGGTCCAGCATCAAAATGGCTCATTAAAGTGGTGAGTTCTCTCTAAATTATGTGCTGTACGAGTGCAGTGATTCAAGGGAATCTTGTGTGGATATGCAGCTAGTGGGGTGGGTGCCGGGGCTGTATCTTTACAGCTTGCTAGGCAAAAGAGAAGCTGGCACTTTGTGCACGGTAGGTGACCGCTTGTTTCATTTTCCAGACGGTATGTATCAGGCAGAATTGTTCTTCCGTCTCATTAGAAAGTTGCAGACCTAATCTGAAAGGAACCACCTTGATCTCCGTTTCTGCCCTATTGTGTTCAGTGCACAGTTGGTATTTGTTTAGTTATAGTTACTCATTTACATGTTTTAATAACATGCTAACCATCTAATTTATATCTGAATTTATTAGATGTAATAGGGTTTACATGGAAAATTTGGTACAGCCACCACTGGATGTTTCTCTTTCCTTAGCTTTATAATTTAACTCCAGTGTATTGATACATTTTCATGAGAAACCTAATGATAGCACAACACACTCTTAACTAAAAAATTCCTTTATTTTGCTATTTAAAATTTGTATTTAAGTGGTCTGTTTTCCCACTTTAAATAATGAACAGTAAATGAGGGCATATGCATCTTTCTCCTGTGATATTGAATTGGCATGGTTATCAAATTATCCTTAAAGATTGTTTGTGACAGAGCATGAATTTGAGTCAAACTTAGTAAGTAGGAGGTGGATTTATGCTCATAAACTGTTATTGAGGGAGAAAAACTATCCGGAGTGGAATTGCACTATCCATGAGTGAAAGCTGAAGGGTTTCCTGAAGCATATACTTGGATTTCACCAAAGGAAGACTGACGTAGGGCAACTTAAAGGCAAAATGTGAACATACTGTGCCTAAAATATATGGTTGGCATTCCTTCCTGCATCACCTTAGGAGGCCTAGAATGGTGTGTTGGGTGTGTGGTGGCGTTCTGTTTTGTTTTCTTTTTAATCTAAATCTGTCAGATCAGAGCTAATCCCACTACCATGGAGGAGGAGAACCCCTCATGTGGAAAGGGCTACATACGGCCAAGCTACAACCCCTGTGCGACTTCAGCAGCGGGTAATTTGAAATTGGGTGGAGATGTGCTTACTTCTTGACTATATTGTTTAAGTGAAGTTTAACAGTACTTAGTTAACGTGTAGCAGTACTGCACATGAACTAATTTGTTTTTTTAAAAAGTATTGAACACTGCTCTTTAATTTGGTGCAAGCATCTTTAAAAATACTGAATTGGTACTATCCCCTTTAACTAGTATTGTTGAAATGTCAGCTTTGATAGGCATGTCTAGTTTTGTTCTGTGTCTGAATTTGAGCTGAAGTATGACAGTTATTGACTTTAATATGACTTAGCTCTCTCTTCAATCCCAAGCTTTAGGTATTCATGTTAATTAAAATGCATAGTAATGACAAACTGGTGAATAGTTACAATGTAAAATGTCAATTATCCTATTTTTGAATGCATTTGAAATAATAAACGGATTCATCAAGCCACCAAGTCTCCAACTAAACAGATGTCTGTGATGTAAATGGATGGGAAGAGTGAGTGCCGTTAAGTCCTACAAATATTTGTCAAGCCTCTAAAGATCGCTATACCTTAGCTGTTAAGTCTGATAAGGCTTAAGACTTGTCCACAGAAAAAGCAGGTTTGGCTGTCTCTGCACGCCGGCACTGCTCTGCGAGATGTCAGCAGGCTGTTGGTCTTTGGTGCAGAGTGCTGATGCAGATGCTGCTTTAGTAGTTCGGGCTGCTCCCGGGGTACAGAGAGGCACAGAAACCGGCTGTTAGTTGTAAGTTCAGGCCCCCGTGTAGTAACAGGATGTTTGAGGTTTGTAGGTTTTTAGTTTTTTTTTTTTTTTTCTTTAAACTATTGTTCTATCTAAAGTACTAGGTAGTGCTAATGATGGTTTCTTTTTTCACAGTCAAAAGAACTGAAGTGTTTTTAATATAGCAAAGATAAAAACGAGTAACTGCAGGAGTGACTTCTGAAGTGAGGAAGTTCTCTCTTTTGGTCAGTCTCTACCAGCAGGCGGGTAGGAAACGCTCGCCCTTTGAGCAAATTGGGATACATTTACAGGCATTTGATCTCTGCTGAACTGGTGTAACCATATGAAACCTCTTCTATTATTAACTCTGTCTGCTTCAAATAATTCAGGACCAGCGATGTCAAACCACTTTGTGATACAGCTTGCCTACAATATTAAATTTTCAGCGGCTGCATTTTAATCGGCTGACAGTTCAAAAGCGTGGTGTTGGCTTGTGTTTAAGGAATCCAGATTTGACTGCTTTAGAACTACCTTGTGTTTGGAAACACACCAACGCATGCAGGCTGTGATCAGATAGTCTAGATGCACTTTCTTGCCTAGCTAATACACTCTATAGCTTCACCAGCTAAGGGCAGGCTGCCTGTCTAACGTACAAGAACTAAGGCAGGCATATGCATGTATATACATGATTACTATATTAAAGTGCTGTGCTATTAATACCAGAATTTTGTGAGATTTAGGGATGGGTGAGATGATGTCAGAAGCAACTTTCAGCTAGAAATAATAGTGATTGGAAACAGGTATTTCCACATTGATTTCTTTTTTAGTAGGATTCTGTTTCCAAATTGATGAATGCTTTCAAGTATTTAATCGGTTGGATTTGTTTTTCCCCAGAGACTTTCAGACACAGTGGTATCCATTCGGGGTTTGGAAAATTATTATAAATACAGGGTGTAACAAAAGACTGTCTTTTTATGAAAAATAACAGGCAGAATATTGGCTAATGTCTTTGTATACAGACCATGTTGTAATCATGCATAGGACTCATTAAAAGCACTATGCTAGGTTTATAAAGCCCTGTCTGGTATGGTGAAGGGAAAGCACTGCAGGTGAAATAAAGAGAATAGAGTGCATATCACACTGAAGAGCAAAGGGATAATACAGAAGGAAGTAGCATTTTTTTGTTCTCTTCTGACCCCACAACTGACATGTGCAGACCTGGTATCAAATCACAACTTAGAATAGCTTCAAGAGAAATGTTTAGGTGTGCATACACGCGTAATAATTCCTTAGGCTGAAGTTAAGACTCGGTAACATATGCACTGTCTTGTCCTTAAAAATTGAAAGACATTGTGTGAACAGTGTACCCCAGGTGCTGTTGTTCTTAGTCAAATGGTCAGTTAATGATGTAGGTAACTACGTTGTTTAGAAACCTTAACTGTCTTTGGAGTAACAGTTGTGCATTTTACAGGGTTTTTTTAAGGGAAATCTTTGTATAGCGCTCTGAAAGTCCCTCATATCTAATGTTGTGCTTTCAGCAGTAGGCGAAAACACAGCTGATTCATTAATTGGCTGGGGTAGATAAGCTGCAGTTGTGAAGAAGATGGAGGAGTAGAGAACCAGGGGAAGATGACATCTGGTAACCTGGGAAGAGGAAGTGGAATTGTTTGCAATCTGAGAAAAGGATCCTGCCAGGAATGTAAAAAGTATAAAGTCTGAAATATTGGTGGCTCTCAACTAATCTATAGAAATGTTCTTGATGTTTGAGGTTTTCTTCTGCTTCATTTATGTGCTGTGTCTCCAGTTGTCTTATATCTGAGAAAAAGCAACTGCCAGAAGTCAATGATTAAGGCAACGTAAGTTTTTCTTAGGTCTTTGAAATCTCTGCTTTGCAGTAAAGGATCCCTGCTGATTGACTCCCCCCATATAATATGTGAGTGTGAAGCCTGTACCACGTAATTCATCTGTTCTCATCTACTTGCTTGAAAAGGTTCACTATCTCTTTCTGTGAGAAGTCATAGCAAGCATAAATTTCACCCATTCCTCACATTAAAAAAAAAAAAGCTGTGCCAGACATACGAAAGGAAAACCAGAATAAGTCTGATTTTAACTAACTGACCTTTCCCAGGACTTGACAAAGTGCCCCACAGCACTCTGTGGGACATAGAAAGACTGCAAAGGCTACTGTGCTTCATTAAAAGTGGATTAATACAATTTATTTTGCATATAAAGTTGTAATCTACTATTAGATGAATAACTGGGATTTTACACACTTAATGCATGGAATTGGATTTCTGTTTTGCATTTACTGGTACAAATGTATGTAATCTTAAAGAATCCATCACCATTAGTTGAGCTGCTAGTGAGCCCACAGAATGTGTGTGCCTCTGCAGTGGTGACCCTGTTCTCGTTGTTGGACCATAACTTGACGTCAGGTTCAGTGACGGTTTGACATTCCTGTGTTAGCTGACTACCGAACATAGTCCAGCTCCACTCAAACACTGTAGGGTGTCAGTGAATCTAACCTGTTGTGCAAGAGCTTCTTTTAACAAAGTTGTTCTTTCTACCACCCCAGACCCCCAAATACCCAGCAAAAAATCACAAGAAGTCAGTAAATACGTGAGGCCAGACAAGGCTATGCTTACATCTGTCGTCTTGCTTCTGCTTACTGAAATGTCTTTGTGCCTCAAGCAACTGGAAATTAGCAGTTTTGAACTTCAAGCGTTGGGTTTTGTACTTGGCAGGTAAGCAGCATGAACTAGTAGAGCGCTGGTGTCGCAGGCTTTTACCAATTTCTGCCTCATTGTGAAAGGAGCATCTTCCAGCTGTAGAACTACTATTGCTGGAAGACTGTTAGCCAGGTGTAATGTAGAGACTTGCCAGAAAATAACACAAACGTGGATATTCAAGTTGTAGTTTCTCAATCAAAAGGAGAGCGCGCAGTTCTAGGTATCTGGGTGGCCAAATGTGCTAATTGTCTAGGCATTCAGGAGTGGGGACAAGTCCATGCAGGTCCATGCCCGAGAAAGCCCAGCTGTGATTTTCAGTGGAGGAATTACCTCTGTTTCCAGTTCAAAGGTCAAAACCATTCCACTCTCAACAAGCATATGGGAGCTTAAGAGTTCTGAGCCATCTGCCGCCTTCTGAGCCATCTTCCTCCTTGAGGAACGGCTGAGGGAACTGGGACTGTTCAGCCTGGAGAAGAGGAGGCTGAGGGGAGACCTTATCACTCTCTACAAGTACCTGAAAGGAGGTTGTAGAGAGATGGGCACTGACCTCTTCTCCCCAGTGACAAGTGATGGGACGAGAGGAAATGGGTTCAAGTTAAGCCAGGGGAGGTTTAGGTTGGATATTAGGAAAAGTTTTTTCACTGAAAGGGTTCTTCAGCATTGGAATAGGCTGCCCAGGGAGGTGGTGGATTCGCCATCCCTGGAGGTGTTAAAAAAAAGGGCAGACGTGGTACTTGGGGATATGGTTTAGAAGTGGTTTTGTCAGGTTAGGGTAATGGTTGGACTTGATGATCTTAAAGGTCCCTTCCAACCTTAACGATTCTAGGATTCTGTCCGTGAGGGATGGTCTTGGCTCATGGTGTCAGTCATCACTTGGAGCTGATTTTTCTCTGCATGTCTCAAGTTGTTCTGGTACTGAAGCCTGTGCTTGACTAGAACACAACACAGAGCTGGAAGGCAGTTTAGCGTAGTGAACAAAACACACATTAGAGCTGTAACAAAACAAAATGTTCTGGCACTACTGTTGGCCTCCTGAATGTGGCTGAGGTCATTTATTTACAGGCAACCCGCTTGCTTGTAAAAAAGAGAAGTGACACAAGAGGATATCGACACTGGCTTTCCTTGCATTAGGTTTTCAGCTCTACTTATGAAAATGTTATAGGACCTCCATGTTATTTATCGCCTGCATATTAGTAACAAAATTAATGAATTATACAGTGATAAGTGATGATTATAAGCTTGTTCCTGGAGTTTGGCAGAAATTAAAATTCATATATGACTAAATTAAGGTGTTTTGGTGAATTCTTATCTTATTAAAGACATGTAAAGAACTGTGCTGTATTAGTAATATGAAATGAAATAGTTTCTTTAGGTCTGAAAGCCCTTAAGACTATTTAAACCAAGGTGGAGTACCTCACCTCTGCAGATTTCAGACCAATGCTTTGTATTTATCTTAGGACAGTTAATACAACCCCCTTGCTAAAGGGTTGTTGGTTTGGGGGTTTGGGTTTTTTTGTTTTGGTTTGGTTAGGGTTGTTGTGGTTTTGGTTGGGTTTTTTTGAGCAAAGGCATAAAACGACCTTCTTTTCCTTTCCAGTCTTTTGAATTAAACAATTACGGACATCAGAAAGTGCAACTGAACAGCTTAAGAGTTTATCTTAATGCTTACTGTCTCAGAAAAGGATTTAATCTGCTAGGGAAAAAAAAGTTATTTATCCTTGAGTGTTCTTGTGTACTGGCTGATCCCACCCACATTCCTTAGCAAAACTCTGAGCAGTGTAACATTGGCTCTCAAGTTTTGCTGTTTTTTGTTAACTTGAGTGTTGTAGCCAAACACTGGCTGAGGATGTTTTCAAAAATGAAAACTTTCAGTGGGTGGCCTTGTCATGGAGTTCTGCAAGCTCCAACCCCACACACTGTTAGTAAAGGTTTCCCAGAGTCTTCCTCCTGCCCCGTCACTCTCCCCTCCTCCTTTTGCTGGCTCTGGTCAGAGGTAATCCTCTATTATCACACAAGCTTTACTTAGCTCTCTAAATAGTTTTTCTTTGCTCTGGATGTGAAGGGATTGGGTTATAACAAAAAGCTGAATTTTATTTAATTTTAAATATCTCCTTTTGTGGAAAATGATGGCATGACCTGTGCCATTCATGCTCACTTCAGGCAGAAGGTTTAAATGCGTAGGTAGTGGCTTGCTGTACCTGAAAACCTGGTTTTCATACAGGTTGTAGTATATAATTATTGCTGTTCTGTCTTTCCAAGGGAGTGTTCACTATTACTTTAAGTGATATTTTTTCTTTTTTTAACTCCCCCCCCCCCTTCATTTGTTTTATTCATGGGCTTCAGTGCTTCTCTAAACGTTGGCAGCGCACAGCCTTCCTACGGTTGCTACTAACATTGGCACTAACATTGCTTGCTGTGCCCGAGAGCTGGTGGCACAGCGGGAGTCGGAGCGGAGACAAGTACAAACGTGTAGTGCAGAAAAGTTAAACCTTACTGGGATGCCAGGGAGAAAGCAGTTAGTTAGCAATTACTGTTTCTCTTTGTTGCTGTTTTCAAATAAAGCCTTTTTATAATCCCTTCCCTGAATATATCACAAGGAGTATCCTAGTTCAGTAGCTGCACTGAAATCAAATTAGTATGCTTGTTTATTTTAATCCCTGTTGCACTTCCATTTTCAATTGGGAAGAAGGGGAAGACTGTTCAGAGCTCAAGGTAACAACAGCTCGATCGCATTCTACCCTTTGGACAAACTAGACTAGCCTGTACTTTGAATGTCCAGTTCTCTCGAAACCTACCTTTAGCAGCAGGAACTACTGACAGACAGCATGTTTTGGTCAGCGTGTTTTGACAGCGGTTCATACTTCAGTTACCTCTTATTAGAGTCTAAAAGAAGAAACTTAATTTTCCTTGAAATATGGTTGACTACTTTGTCATAATAAATCAACTAATCTCTTGTATGTGTCAAGAAATACAAATGTTAAGTTTGAATAGCATTGTTTATTTTTACATAAGAAATACAGATAAGACTATAAGTGAGAAATAGTATGTAAGAAACTATTCCTTACCTATTTCATTTCGTTATCTCTAAACTGTGGGATATAAACCAAAACTTTCCTCAATCACCATGGTGTTTCTGCCTCAGTAATTTCTCCTAATAAATCTTCCCCTGCCCTTACCGTCTCTGAACAAGAAATTGCTTTGAGCTATTAATTATACTTTTTTTTTTTTTCTTTTTGTCCCTAGTTCACTCTCATTCTTCTAGTATCTCTGTAGGGCAGCAAATCATAGGTCAGATGGATGGGGTATCTTTACCATTTAAAACGTTACAAGTTTCAGTGTTTATCGTAAGCATCTCTTGTTAGGGTGGGTAATGTTATTTAACGTTGGCCAGCAGACTCAGAAGGTGCTGGGAAGGGAGGGTGCAGGTGGTGTGATTGTGTAACTTCTTAAGAAACTGAACAGCAAAAGTGCTGTCCCCTGTTACCTTTGCCCCATGTGGGTCCTGTCATCTTGGTTTGTAATGGATATCCCCTGCGAAGTCTCATCGATGTGGTTTAAAACACCTAAAGCCAGTTATGAGCTCTGCCATTCACTACAGTTTCAGGGCAGTAGTTGGGGACCTCCCCTGGTGCCTCAGCTTCCCCAGTCTTCATGGTATTTTGTTAAGTTGGACTCGAGATGACAGTAGGATACAGGGGCACCTATGATTAGTAATGTCTTCAGCCTCTCCAGCCTGAGAATGCCTGTCAAAGCTGTGGGATATTTTGCTCCTAGCTGAATTTTCCCAGCATGTTTGTGCCACCCAGAATCTGTCTTAACCAGCTAGGTTTTAATTTTGCCTCCAGTGATGCAGGCTGGTGTTTGTTTACTCTTCATTTATAATGCTTCCAGTCAGTAGTGATCTTCGCTTCTGTTCTTGTATTCAGTACGGGGTGTTTTCTCCCAGCTGCTAATCACTTTCTTTTTTAATTTGGAAGTTGAATTCCAGGTGTCAGCATGCAAAGGGAAGAAAGGTATTGCTATACTCGGTGGTTACAAAGATAAAGTGCATAACCTGGAGGTGCTCAAGGCCAGGCTGGACGGGGCTTGGAGGGGAGGTGGCCCTGCCCAGGGCAGGGGGCTGGGACGAGGTGGTCTTCAGGGTCCCTTCCAACCCAAACCGTTCTGTGATTCTATGATTCTGTAGGGAGAACTTCCTAGTGGAAAGGTGAAAACAAGTAAGCCAGTATCCAGAGGAATCTCTGTTGTCTCTTTCAGGACTGAAGTTCTGTCCTCATGGATGCCAATAATATAATTTGCATTGGAGTCACTGTAGCTATAATTTCTGTATGGCTTGTGCAGTAAGTCTCTAAGGAGAGTACAAAGCTGTATGGTCAGCTTTGAGTCCTCAAATTACAGCATCTGAGAGGATGGGCAAAGGCACACAAGGGCTGTGCTTGATGAAGAGGGTCCCGAGTCGTGATGGCTGTAGTTAATGCCCTTTTGGAATTTTGCTCAAATTGTGAAGCAGCTGTAAAATTTTGGATTTAATGTGTGGTACCTGGAGAATTTCAGTCCAAAAATACACTACATGGTTATCCAAAACTGGTTCTAGGAATCATAAAATTCATTTGCTGTGTCCTGACAAAAATGATGACATATCCAGCTGCGTTAGTGCTTTCTAAATTGAGATCTTAATCTAGCAATATTATGAAGATGATTTCAAAAAAAGAAAAGATTTAGTAACAGATACATTTCCTTGGATTTATCTCTTATTTAATATTGTAGCAGCCAAGACTTCTATGTCAGAGGATCCTAAAACTAAGTTATTGTTAGAATTAATCACAAAAGAAGTTGTCATGCCTACCAAGCACCCAGAACCAATCAGTAGCATTTCAATCTTTCTCAGGTTTAAATCTCATAAAATTCTCAGCCATCCGTGCTTAATGCAGCCCGTGAGCACTGCTGTGGTGCCGGCAGCATGAGGCAGCCCTGCTACAGCTGCACGTTACCTGCCTACCAGCGAAACCCCATCCTGGAAACGGGAACTGAGCACTTGTTTAGTGTTGTGTGTGTTCAGAAACATGCGCCATACGCCCATCAGCTCTCCTGTCAAACTCTTTAGAAGCTTGTCTAGAAATGAAGCGGATTTAGTTTTCCTTTTGCCTTTTGAGAGCTTGGTTTATAAGTGGGTCAGTTGTCCCTGGGGAAATCCCAGCCCAAGCAAGGAGCGGCAGAAGAGGCAGGGGTTGGGAGCAGGGGGAGCTGGGGGGTCAGCGGCCCCGGGGGAGGCGGCAGAGGGAAAGCCGTGGGGGCCGCGGGGGTGCTGCGAGCTGGAGAAGTGAACAGGCAGCGCGGGAATTGAGGTCCAAGGAAATCGGCTGGGGGAACAGCATAGAGGGAGGACGTCGTGCAGGCTGTAACTTTTGGTGCGTGGCTATCTACCCAGCCGCGAGACGCATGACAAAAGGAGAAATTAGCTCAGCGGTTGTCTTGTTTTGTATATCATTTCATTACTATTTCCAACAGTCACTGTAGAAAACATCTTGAGCAGGTTGATGAGGATGTCAGGTCTGCAGACTCTTCCTATCCACTAGAATTCCTTCATGCAATTTTTAGCTGGGCTGTTTATCTGCCGCATTGCTGTGGGCTCGCTGGTCCGCAACTCCCAGGAAAGAGATGTTAGCTCTTACACATATTGGATTCCTGTTCCTGTGCGTTCCCCCATCCATACAGAGTACTCCTTCCTGAGCGTCTGGTGATACTACAGGCTAATTCTCTGAAGCTCCTTTCAAATCTAGTCCCAAAAGAACTTCTGACTGGATAGATACAGCATTCCAGAATCTATTATTCCGTCAGGTTTCTTTGTCAAAACATGTGATGTCCTCACTAAAAGTAAAAATCTTTGGCAAATATATTACAGAATATAACGTGTGGTACATCGTCTGTCGAGTCCCGGTCCAACTTCGGGCTCGGGGGAGGTTCGTAACGATCCCAGGAGTGAGATTGAGACGCAAACGAGGTCAAATGCCGCCAGTTGGGCCGTTTTTATTGAACAGGCACAGAGGAATGGAGCGATAGGAAAGACAGGAAATATTAGAAGGAAACCAAGCAGGCATTCAGAAAGATAAGCAAAGGATAGTCACCACCACGGATCCAGCGACGTCTCGTTGGTCCTCGGTCTTCAGTTCTTCGGTGGCGGGTGCACACCGCAGCTTGTTTCCAGGGTCTTTTTATACACCAGGTATACACCTTGGCGGGCTGCCAGTCCGGCCCGGACGGGGCTCGGTTTTGGCGGTGCCCATTTTGCAGAAGAATGGTCTTCTGCTGTCCTGATTTGCAGGAGAATGGTCTTCTGCTGCCGGTTTTGGTGGTGCCTGTTTTGCAGGGGAATGGTCCTCTGCTGTCCTGATTTGCAGGAGAATGGTCTTCTGCCATCGGTTTGCACCTTGCAGAGATACACGGTCGTTTGCACCTTGCAAAGATAAGCAAGGTCGTTTTTACCTTGCAGAGATACACGGTTGTTTGCACCTTGCAGAGATGCCAAGCAAGCTTTGAGGCAAATATTTGGCTTTCCAGTCTCTCACATCGTCTCTTGTGTAAGACTTCCTGATAAGAAATTACCAAAAATACCCCACAAACCTAACCCCCCAAACCCACAACCTCCTGAACTATCTCTCAGAAAAATTCTGTCAATATGTATTTTTATGCTTGTGTTGCTTTGTGTTTGCTGTGTGCTCGGTCACAAGATTGTTCCGGGATCAACCCTCGTAAAAATAATTTAGAACTCCATGTAGCTTTTAGACGGTACTTAGGGTGCAGAGCACCTTCGCTTTTCCATAGTCTTTGTTCTGTCACATTTTTCTTTTCTTTGTTTTTCCCAGTTATTTTACCTTCCCTAGATCCCCATGGACTATGAGTTCAGATGCAGTCTGATGAGTGTTTTAGTGAGAAAATTAGTGAAAGCAGTGTTGCGGAGCTTACAGTAGATCACTGCCCTGACACTGTCGCTGTAGTGAGAGCGGGAGGAGGGCTTCCTCCTCCTTTCAAAAGAGATTTCTCATAAGGAGTAGTGTTTCGCTTGATTAAGAGAATATGTTTAAAAGAGTAAACGTGCTTCAGAGCATCCCAGAGAGGAGTCTGCGGAGATGGGTGTTGGCCGTTCTCTAGCTGGATCAAAGCGGCATGGAGACATCAGGCAGGTGTCTGCCTTTTGTCGGGTTATTCTCTGTTGGTGCAGCAGAGCTGACTCTGCGAAAACCTCACCAGCCGCTGCAGCAATGGTTGAACAGTGTCCAAAGCTGATTTGTCAGACAACACAGAGAGAACAATGACTTATCTGCTCTGAAACTGCAACAGCTGGCCTGAAAATTAAGAAATAAATGATAAATTAGATAAAATGAGATCCTAATTTTGTTATGGGGATATGAGGATCTTACTGCAGCAGAATTTGCTAAACCCACTGAGTAACAGAGTAAATACCACGAAGAACTCTGATGTGTTAGTCACCAATACTGTTGCTAACCAGAGACACGGACTTGTGGCAGTGGTTTATATCTTTCCACAGCGTTTTGCTGTTAAAAGGTGTGCTCTTTCCTTATTCCTGCCAGGTTTTGTTCAGTAGACCTAAGCAGTTGCAGTGTTGGTGTCACCATAGTTGCAGTACTGTCCCCATGTAAGTTTTGCATTTCTGCTGGGAGTCTTGAGCGACAGGTTGAACAACTGAAAACAACAAATTTTAAGACTCTTTTGCCCTCCTTCTATGTTCTGTTAAAATACTTTGTTATTTATATTTAATCTGCTTTCTTTGTGTTTTGATTTAATGTAATGGCTTTTTGAAATCTAGAGGGTATGGGATCACATACTTTCACTCGTACAGAAATTGAAAATGTAATAATGCTGTGAACTCCTGGATCTTATTGATTCTTTGTGTGTAGGGGTCAGTCACCTTCTGAATGGTTACAGAGAGCAGCCGTCATATGCAAGAGCTATGTCTGTAAGACTGTAGCTCAATGCAACCTCAAAATTAGGCTTTAAAAATTGGCACCAGCTGTGTGTCTAAATCTAGCTGTCTTTTACCATTGTGGTCCATCTAGTTTGCTGCTGCTACCCCTTCGCAGTGTTTAATACATCTTCATTGCTTTAATACAATATTGATAACAGTACAAATAATGTTACAGTTTTGTTTAGCTTCGGAGACGCCTTTTTTCTGCTGGATTGCTCATTTCTGTGTTTTCCCCTGTTTTTAACAAATGGTGTTCCAGCTTGATGACGCATCAAGTTTGAGAAGCTCATTTCAGACTGCTCTAACATCCCATCTGACCTATGGAAACTATGGTGCAAGCACTTCACTGAGTTTCTGAAAAGATTTTTAGGGGGTTTAATTCACTGTTTTGTTTTGTTTTTTTGAAAAATGGGTTTATTTCTGATTGTATTCTAAAGGTATACTTAGCATATACACAGTATACTGCAAAGTATATAAAATTTGTCAAGAGAACTTTCCAGGAAAATTCTGCTATATATAAAAAAAAAATACCTGCTGAAATATTAGTCGTATGTTACTTGAAATATCTTGTGACTAATGGACCAGATACTGTACCAGCAGGTATTCGTTAAAATAACTTAATGAAGTAGCAACTGATAACATTGTGTGACATTACTTCTGGAAATAGTTGCAAGCAGCAGAAATGTTGATTAGCTGACCTTTTGCCTTCCTAGTGCTGAATTACTAAAATCATAGTGAAACTGTTGCATAAGTACACATAATATCTAAGAATAAAAATAATAATAATAATAATGTTTTGTCTGGAGATAATGCAAGTCAAAGTTTTCACACATTTTCACTGAGACTTCAGTTTCATCTGTTTGTGGATCTCTTTTATGTAGATCCTCTGTGTGTGCATATTTTGCTAATTTGCAGAAGGCTGAAAAAAATGTACGTGAATGCACAAAGGTAAGATATTTATTAAAACAAAAGCGTGTGCTGCTAGTACAAGACAGCACAAATCTAAGCTGCATCTTGGAATCTTAGAAAAGCCTGGATACATATTCTGGGTCTTGTCTCAGCGTTTGACATAAATCAGAACTATGAGGAACCAAAGTTTGCCACCGTTTTTTTTTTTTTTTTTTTTTTAAGTAAAAAATAATTGTCTTAAATCCAAAGGTAAATTCCTGTCCCTTACCTTTTAAAACTGCATTTTAGTATTGATTTTTGTTTTATTTTGCTTTATAGACTTTAACAAACCCGGGAATACCAGGTGCTGCAGATCTTGCCCTACAGGATTAGCCATAAGGGAAATAGTTTGGGTTGGGTGTGGTTTGTTGTTTGGGTCTTGTGGTTTTGTGGGTTTGGGGGGTTCATTTATTTATTTATTTATTTATTTATTTTATTTTCGAGACTGCACAACAGGATGTAGATCAAAAACTTGACATGGAAATAGTATTGTCAGAAGTGGAGGGTTTTTTGGGGGGCAACAGTCATGATGTATGGTGGGAAATGAGCTGAGGCAGGTAAGAAGTTTGCGTGTCCAGTTTCGAGACCAAAGCCTTGATGAATGTTAGGTGCACTGCTCGCTGAGCCCTCCGTGCTGCTGGTGCTGGTTTAGCCCAAGCGTGCCAGTTGGAATCTTGTAGATTTTCTGGGCTGTCGGTGGTTACGCTAAAAATACGGATCTTGGAGAAATCAGATGTCTGTACCTAAAGTCATATACTTAGTGTTTATTTTCCTAAATCACACAGTTCCTACTTGAGAGAATGGAACTACTATTTCTGTATTTTGACAGTTATATTTAATAGTGTTGTAAAGCTTATGTTTCTTACCACAAGGCTGTTTGTTTAGAGAGAACTGAAACTTCTGATTCCATATTCTGCTAAAATGATTGTGTTTGTTTAATATATGTGTAGCATATCTGGTATGTACGGTACACTTGTCTAAAATAATTGAAATAAGATTTTTGTTTGGTCCTGCAAGATTTGTCAGAGGACCTGATTTAGTTATGCTTCTGTTTATTATAGGAAAGATGTTTAAAAGATTCAAATTGTTATCCATAATTTGGTGGTAAAAATAAAATAATGAAATATATATATTTCCTTGGATCCAAGCCTTTGGTTTTGCACTTGAAATGTTAAAGGAACTATAAAATTGCTAATTTGCATCCGCAGAAATATGGAACAGTTGTTTATTGGGAAAGGTCTTCAGTCCTTTACTGAAACTGAGGAAGTAGTTTCATGAGATGCACATGCTATAGCACAGGCCACAGCTCGAAGGCCTAGGTCAGAATTCATTTTAAAACTGAGTTAATCCCAGTCCTGAACACTAGACGAACAGGATTATGGGATATTTTTCAACACAGATTTTCCTTTATGAGTATAGATTTCAAGTTTAAAACTTGGATTTATTCTGTCACTCAGTCACTTGGGAACATAAGCTATGGGGTTTTGTGCCTATCATATGGTAGGGACAAATCAAGATGCAGATATGCTGAATTGTACCTTTGTGGGTACAAAATATTGCCACAGAAATAGTTGGACCTTTTCCCAAAACTACTCCAGAAGACAAATCAGAATAAGAGTATATTTCTTCTGAATATTGAACCTAGAAATAGTAATGAGGAACGACATGGATGATTAATACGGGAGAAGTTACCCAGCCTTTGAGAGTGTTGAATGCTCTTTCCTGACTTCTGCACTTATGAATGTGGGTTAAAGAAAACATCACTGAGAAAACAAAACCGTTTGTTCTGCTCTTTTCATAGTACAACCATCTGCTTGAAGCAAGTCAAGAATTAGGAAGAACTGCGTTTCCCTACCTTATGTAATAGAGAGAGGGCACGGGCTTTGGGACTCTGTATTTATGGCCCTGTATTTATGTTTATTATGTCCTTCCTGTGGCAGCCCTGGTTTAACCTAAGCAGAAAAAGAGAGTATTTTTTTTTCCAGTGTGCCTGAGGGAGTTAGGTGCTCAGTTCCCTCTGCCTTTCGCTTGCTTGGTTTGGTGACTGAAAAGCTACCTGACAAGCAGACCGATTTAGCACAGCAAATTAAAATCCCACTGGGGGTGCCAATATAAGTCTACACAAAATAAACAGAGAGTACTTTCTGAAATACTGAGAAAAGGTATAATAAACTTCAGCCACTCGAGTTCTGGTAAAGCAGCAAAGTGGCCATAGGGCAGTGTTGTTTGGGTTGCACATAACCTGAAGTAGTCTCTTATTATCTCAATGCCTTCTGTGTCATCACGTCTGTATAAATAACACAATTTTTCATCCACACGTAGGGAAATAAGCGTTTTGCTTGTACGCTGCCAACGTTGTGTCCTCCAATACCTCCGCATTTCATCCTGCCACGCGTAGCAAGTAAATTACAGCAAGGAAAGGGGGCAGCCTGGTATCCTGTGCTATAATTTGGCGATGGGCTTTTGTGTATGTGTAGACAGCTGCTGTTTATTCCTATCATGCATATTGCAGTGTTCTCAATTTTCCTCCCACACAAAGTTGTATTCTTGTATTCAGTTGAAAGGGCACTTAAAAAGCAGTATGTCACTTCACCCGTGATTACAGTCAATGTAACAAAGATTGTGTATTTTCCAGACCTGCAGTACAGCATCAAATACCTTTTTAATTTTGCTTAGAGAGTATTAAGGCCAGAAAGGTGAAGAAAATCTATTAGGACCTCTTGTATGACTTAGTCCATAAGTTATCGCTGTGTGGAGCCCGGCTGGATGTTTGGATGTGAGTTTGCATCTCTGCCTTGGGGGGGAAGAAATCACATCTTGAGGTCTTCTCATCATCTGTCTTGGTAGTTTGCTCCACTGGTTGCTCGCCCTTACTCTTACAAACTGTGTGCTAATCCAGTTTGATTTTTGTTTGGATTCAGTATCCTGTTGGCTTCCTCTTACCTCATTAGAAAGCTTTCTTATTGCCCGTCACTTTATTCCCGGAAAAGGGGCCTCTCTACTGTTTTACTGCGCAGCGCCTCTCTCTGCAGAGCGGTTTGTGAAAGTCCAGGAAACAGTACTGACATGTCAGTGGGATGCTCCTCCTGATCTAATTAGCCTGTCTTCTGTCCCTCCCTCCTTCTTGTCTGTGTTTAATTAGCTCAGAGGCAGCACTGTGCTGGCATGGCTGTGCAGTTTCGTTAGGGAGTTGAGCTGGATTAGACTGGGTTAACGGCGCAGTGCTGTATTGCAGTGTTGGCACCGAAGCACACCGAGTCACCCCCCTTCCATGAGTTAAACAGACTGAACTTCAGTGTAAATGGAAGGCTGTTTTTTCCAGCACTCAAATAATACTCTACCGTAATGGGTCTGTTCATTCTGGACTTTCAAAAATGTGCTCAGAGGAGGTTTTAAACATCTGAGGTTTTATAAATCTTAAAAACCTGGGTAGCGTGGCTGAAAGGGAAGTTAGTAGGCTCCAATCTACTAACCTCGGGCGTCTGTAGCGTTATTTCCAGAAAAATGATGTATTTCTCAATCTGTGTAATTGGTGGCTTGGATGGGATGAGGGAGATTAACACCGAGTAATAGACTTAATTTACAAGTTTACCACTGAACTGCAAAAGTTTGGGCAGTAGGTGAATATTATTAGTATTACATATTTTGCTGCATGGCACAAGTGACTTTTTTATGCTAGAAAGGGTTTAGGAAATAATTTTATCGAGTTGAACCTTGACGACTTCGTTGTGGTGACTTCCGTACTTTTTCCATTTACTGTCTTTCTAAAG
This sequence comes from Ibidorhyncha struthersii, assembly GCA_013398815.1. Lineage (NCBI taxonomy): Eukaryota > Metazoa > Chordata > Aves > Charadriiformes > Charadriidae > Ibidorhyncha > Ibidorhyncha struthersii. Next base: position 803,499 of record VZSZ01001507.1, read on the forward strand.
TTTCCTTAACATGTGGTGTTTTCTCAGAGTACAGGTTTTATTTTCCAAACCTTTTATCATCTTGGATGCTTTTCTCTGAACTCCCTCTGATCTGTCCATCTCTGAAGCGTGCTGCTCCAAAACACGCGCGCTCTGACTGAGATCTAATGGGACTTGGATAATCGTGCTTATTTTACATACTTAGTGCTGTGACCTAAATAGCATTCACTTTTCATGTGACAGTGTTTTATTGTTAACTTGTATTCAGTGTATTATCCAGTATGACATACAGCTCCGTCTCTGTGATGCTCCTGTATGGAATCTATTCACGGGGAAAATCCTAACGGCCTTGTTCAATTTAAACTTGTCGCATCTTCGAGCAAAGTCAGTTGATCTCAGTGGGAGTTGCCAGATTAAGACTGAACAAAGACCTCAGGATTTGGTTCCCTGTTGGTACATTTGTTTGTTCTTTTCAGCTGAAACCATTTGTCATTTGTTTCTATTGAATCATAGTACAAATTGATTTAATTATTTTAGTCCCTCAAGGTCTTTGACATCTTGCATACTGCTTAGGTGAGGTGTAATGGCTTGCAGTTCTCTTTCCCCTCTATTGCCTCACACTTAATAATAAGCAATAACAAGGTTGCTTTATTTGCATTATAAATGCAAATTTGGATATTTTGAAGAGCCTACTTGGTAGCCAAGTTTCGTCTCTTCATCATTAAAACTTGCTGAAAACCCTAACTTTTTCAGGGGCCTGGGAAAAAACCTTCCAAAGAAAACAAACAAACAAAATCCCAGTATCACACAGATGTATTTCTGGGGGGAAGAAACTGCTGCCCCCCCAAAAAAACACAAACCAGTTTGTGTTCTTAAAGACTCTATGTTTGCATGTTTAGAAACAAAGGTATTAAGTGAAAGAGGTAAGAATTGAAAAAGAGGTAAAAGCTGATAAAGAATTCCTTTGTGCTTCTATTTTTGAGTAATATGGCATATAGAATTGTGTTCTATAGCACCCCTGTCCCCTTCATATTTGCATGAAACATATAAATATTTGAATTAATTGTATTTCATAGTGTACATATGTTCATAAGTGAATCATGTTTTAAGCTGATGATGCTTAAATCAATTGAAAAATACTGATATCTTGCAAAATCAGTATCTTAAAGATACTGAATCTGCATCTTTAAGAAGTAAAATTAATTATTAGAGTTGAGTCTATTCCTGTGCAACTTTTTTTATTTTTAATAAACTGGTGGGGCAGCAGGGTGAAGGCATCTCTTGAGAATTTGTAGGTACAATCAGCAGCTTTGTCTCTTTCCAGTATAACTAATCACCTCTTCAAATAGGCTGTGGGAGAAAAAAAATGAGATGTGTAACTGTACCTTCCATACTGAAATACTCTTTGGGCTGTATGTAATCATAGAACAGGTACCTAAACAGTGGTTTATTACCTCCCTAAAAACAATTTGATTCCTTAGTGATGTGTGTCCCACATCAGTGAGTTTTTTGAGAGCCACAGTGTGTGTTTGCATGCTTAGATAGCCACCCCAAAGCTGGGTGGGGGAGGTATGGCTGGAGGAAGGGGTGAATGACTAAGATGCCTCTGAACCGGGCCTGATCCTCAGCTGTCCCACCAGCTGCTGGGGCCAGCGACAGCAAGAGCTATGGAGTGGCATCCTTGAAATGCATCTTTGAATAGTAACGTTTTTATTTATCCATTAAGGTTTCACTGGCTTTCTTCTGTGTTCTGAAGAAATTTAAATACACAAAGCATAGAATATATACATATTCGGGATACCAAAAATAATTTAACAAACCAAAACAAAGAAAAACAAATTTCAAAAGCTATAGATAGTTTAGCTCAGTTGGTGCTGCTTTCTTTAGCTCCAAGTGGGTATATATAATTACGAAGATCTGGGAAAAACTGAGATAACTGGTCAGAGAAAGATACATTGAGCTGTGGGATTAAAGACAGACAGGCGTGGAAGACTGACCTGTTTGAAGGATAGCTGTGCAGGTCTAGTGCTGTGACTATTGTCCCAGTATCTCCTGTTACAGCAGTTCCCGTGGTGGCATATCAGTCCATAGAAACATCAAGAATCGTATCAATTTGTCTGCTGTGGATACACATGAATATGAAAGAAAAATGCTGACAATTTGAAGCTTATTCTGAGGTGTTCTTTGTTACCATCCCTTCCTTTACTGTCCCTTTTTGTCCCTTACTACTATTCATAATTAAAGGGGAAAAAAAAGAAGGAGGTAGAAGAAGGGAGAAAAAAAAAAAAAAAAAGAAATCTTTCAAAGACCTTTGGCTCTAATTAGATTTTCATTAAGGTTTTATAAAATCTATTAGACAAAGCCTCATAAGAAATGGGAGCACAATTCATGGAGATGATTAACAAATTGGCTTAATGAACTTATCTGGAACCTCTCAGACCCACTGTGGAGTTCTCGCTACCCTGAAGTGTTAGAAAGAAACACATCCAGTATGACAGTTCAGAACTGTATACGAAGTAAAAATGAGATCAGATGGTCTCAGCCTTGTTCGTACTTTTTCGAGAGTGCACATCAGCAAGCCATACTGAACTGTCACTAATTTGACAGCTGTAGCAGTGAAAAGCCCCATAAAGCCAGAATAAGACACTGGGATTTGTGCCAGCTGAAGGCAGTTTTACCTTGAAAAGAATACTCTGGGCTGTGCGATTGAACAAGGAGCCGAACATGGCTGAGCTCTTATCTTTCATTTGCATAGGAACTAAAGAGGAAGCAGCTGCTTGGTCCTATTTTGCTATTTGTTTGCACTAGTGTAAATACCAGTATTGTAATACTAGACTAATCTGCACTAGGTCTGCCAACAGACAGCCAAATCAAGACCAGAACTGCCAAACCAGAAGGTACTCTCAAAAATTACAAAAATTGAGTCGGAGGAGGGAATTAAGAAATTGCTTTCATTTTTACAGCTATGGGATGCTCAGATTACAAGTTTTAAAACTTTAAGACTACTGTATGATTAATGCAGCTGATATATATATGGCAGCTCAAAGCATTAAAAAAATAGTTCTTGATGTTAAGTAGGTATAGACGGGGAAAGATCATCTAAACTCACTTTTTGTTTCAGGTGATGTATTTTGTTTCTGACTGTTGTGGGATGTTTAGGTTTGAATATCACAATGTGAAGTCTAAAAGCACAGGCAAAAGCAAAATTTCCTCCAGAAATTTGGACTTGGGTCGTCATGACAAACACCTATCAAAGTTACATTCTTCAAGAAATATTATTGAAATGCAGAAATTCCAGACAGGTTTACCAGATCTTTGTGAGCTTGTGGTTTAGGAAATGATTAGAACATAGCTACACCTTTTTCTGGCACTCCCTCAGCTTGCATGTCATTTAATCTCAAGGTTGCAGTTATGTCTTTCTATTTCATTTTTGTCCTTTGTAAGACAGAATCTTGCCCCGTTCATTAAAGTGACCCTGCCAGAGGAGTGGTCTCCTGTCCTTTTTATCTGGGTGGTGGAGGTTACTGCAGTGCCTGCCAGGAAGCCGTCTATCCTCTCCCAAAGGGATATCTCTGTCGCATCTAAGTGTGCTTTGCCTTGGTGTGTGATAGGTAGATGTGACCCCTTGCAGTGGGACTGGTTAAGACACATTAAGATCATAGAATCATGGAATGGTTTGGATTGGAAGGCACCTTAAAGACCACCCAGTTCCACCCCCCCGCCCTGGGCAGGGCCACCTCCCCCCAGCCCAGGTTGCTCCAAGCCCCGTCCAACCTGGCCTTGAACACCTCCAGGGATGGGGCAGCCACAGCTTCTCGTGGCAACCTGCGCCAGGGGCTCACCACCCTCAGGGTGAAGAATTTCTTCCTGATATCTCATCTAAATCTCCCCTCTTCCAGTTTGAAGCCATTCCCCCTTGTCCTGTTGCTCCCCTCCCTGATCCAGAGTCCCTCCCCAGCTCTCCTGGAGCCCCTTTAGGCACTGGAAGGGGCTCTAAGGTCTCCCCGGAGCCTTCTCTTCTCCAGGCTGAACACCCCCGACTCTCCCAGCCTGTCCTCCCAGCAGAGGGGCTCCAGCCCTCGCAGCATCTTTGTGGCCGCCTCTGGACCCTCTCCAACCGGTCCATGTCTTTCTTTTGTTGAAGGCTCCAGAGCTGGAGGCAGTACTGCAGGTGGGGTCTGCCCAGAGCGGGGTAGAGGGGCAGAATCAGAAGCACGCATGGCCAGGCCGGTCCTGACAGAAGGTCTGGCTTCAGCAGCCATGCCCCCCTTCTCCCTTCTGCTTCCTCACGCTGTCGCTTCCTTCCGCTTCTGTTGGTAACGGGATTTGTACCGTTGTATGTTAAGCCAAATCAGGGCGGTGACTAACTGATAATGTTTTGCTGATGAGTTGTTTCTCTGCCGAATCATTTCCCTAACCTGGATCTCCGTGTGGCTGTGCCATTTACGCCAGCACAGCCCCGCGCAGCGAGGGAGGCAGGAGTGTGTGGCTGGGAGAGATTGAGCCCTGGCAGCTATCTGGTAGCAGCACAGCTATGGAATGTTCAATTACACTCAGCTATTTTCAGCCTGAGAATTAAAATTCAGCTATTTTCCCTTACTGGGAGGGAGTAAACACCATAAACCCTCTTCTTGGCTCTGTTTAACTCCTAATTCAGCTTGCTGTATGGGATGTCGGCTGTGTCCTTTTCCCATCCATCTGTGCAAGAGCGTGAGTAGCAGCTCCCTTGCCGTTCCCCAAACTGCCATCTGTGACAGGGAATTCAGCAGAGGAAAGCGGCTCCCTGTGTAACCGTATGTCCCCGCACGAGCTCGCCGAACGGGAATCACAGTTTGTCCTTATTATTGTTGTCTCTTGCCAAGCTCAAAGCACCTCCTTTTCAGTCGTTGAAGAGGGATTCAAATGGTTCTAAGAAGCAGAAGTTCTGGAAACCAAACTTTGGAAATTAGGCTTCTGCCTCCTGAATGGTGGCAGCTAGATGGGTGCCCTGCCCTTTTAATTGCCGCTCTCTGAGCGGGTGTACTTGATCAATGTCTGTCACTTGTCAGTGCCGTACGTTCCAGCTTCTTCTGGGCATTTTGCTCCAGAGTACTCACTCAAAACGAATCTGATAGCTGGAGCTGTGCGATCTGTTCACTTTTCCCAGCATTTAGCTGCAGAATACAGTAGTGTTCAAATAGCGTAGAGTCTTGTCGCTCATCGGTGGTGTAGCTGATAGCTTGAATATAAGTATTTTGCAAAGTCTAAATACATATTAGGAAAAATCTTCCATCGTCATAATAGCAAGGTCAAAAAACTGCTTTGCAGCCTTACAGGTTTTTTAAAAGGTAGGGCTCAAGTGGTAAAAAGTAGAAAAATCTGAGGTTGCCCTCGTAACCTTCAGTTGCTTCCCTGTGCACAAATGGCGTGATAGCTATTTTAGAATTATTTTAATTGCAGAATGGCAATCTTAGATTCAAATTCTGCACTTCAGAAAGGTTAAGAAATTGCACCTGAGGGCACACAACTATGTCACATTGGGACTTTCTTAAATGTGACTCTCCTGGAAGCAAACACGCCTTCCTGGTAAAACGGTAATTTGTAAGTCAGATAAACTGGGACTGTCCTCCTACTGCCGTCCGCGTTTGGTCTTGCAGTAAACTTCAACGCAGACAAAGAAATGTCCCTTAAGGTTGTGTTCATTTAACTTTTAGTTTCATATTAAAGTTTTCTGAAGTTCATTGTTTATTTATTAGTGGGAAGGATGACGCTTAATTACTGGGATAAGGGCTAATGCAGAGCTGCAGTTGTGTATTGTTCTCGGGGTCACTTTTCTACTGCAGGAAGTGCCAGGACATCAGTGTGGGCACACTCGTCCTGATGTCGCTAACAGGGGGCAGCTCTGAAAATTACAGGACAAAAGTAGCCTTGTTCCCATAAGGAATTACACGTCTTATTTCTAAGCATTAACCCCAAAAGTTGGTAACATGCATAATATGCATTTGCCTGAAAAATATAAAGATTTGAATCAACTTCCGTGAACACAGGGGAATGTGGCAATTTTGAATGTAGGGTAAATCTTGCTGACTGTGTGTATGCAAAGACTATTACTAAAGCTGGAGTAAATAGACTCCGGCCTCACTGCAGTCAGCCTCAAAGTCCCTAACGAATTCCGTAGGTCAAGGATTTGACCAGTATTTTCTCATCTGCAGACAAAGATATACCAGGACTGGATTGATAAATTCCAAATGATATATTTACTGATGAGCTTTTAGTGTTGATAGCAGGACACAAAAAATATCATTTAATACTTGTAGCTTTTTGACACTACATCCCTTGACACAGTCAGTGCTTGCACTTGTAGATTATAATTCCAAACATCAGGGAGCAGATGTTTCTTTGGGGAAATAAGAATAAAATTGTGACAGCAGATGGAATCAGGTGTATAAACAAACACAAAAATATTGCAGGTTTGTCTTTTAGGTGGTTTGCTGCTTTTTTTGGCGGGGAGGTGTTATATATTTTGATCTTTTGTCACCAAACTATTCTTTAACAATAAACAGAACTTTGAAACTGTTCTTAGAGGAAAAATAGGTGAAATTATATTACTTATTTGGTGCCATTTACTTGGAAAGACTAATTAAAACCAGAGCAAGGTGGGCGGACCCTCTCTTGGCTATTGTGATTTTTAAGCAGGCTAGCTGAATGATCTACCTTAGATCTATTTTTACGCAACTTCATCTCATTACTCTTATACATGACATTAAATGATCTTTCCTCTTTTTTTTTTTTTCAACATCTACAACATCTGTAAACTGCATTATTTTGGGGGATGTGTTTCCTGCTTAATTTATTACATCTCTCTCAGTATGTTGGTTTCTTAACTGCAATCATAGGTAGTAATAAAACTCAAGTTACTGACTATTAGTAGATGGAGTAAGTCACTCCAGTACAAGAAAGCAAGTTGTGCCAGTGGAAATACTGTATGCCAGTTTAACATGGTTTATTGCACAGGCTACATAGTAAATGCTTTTTTTTGATTCTACTCATAGCTTCTGTTTCCCACGAGCAGCAGTTGTGGATGTACTGGCATTGTGAGGCACTGGAAATCATTCCATTCCCAACGTGCAGCCTCACCTCTGAGCAGACAAGATAATGTGGAACCTAAAATGCTGTCGGTCATCTCGAGTGCTGTGAAACACAGTGCTTCCATTGGACCTCCTGCTGACCTAAGGCAATGGTAGCCACAATGGAAATCTTTTTTTGGTGTTTTGTTTTAAATCTGTTGAATTTGACTTTTCATCCTAATGGCATGACCTATTAACACCCTTTCTGTTTTATAAAAGAGAGCAGAAGAGTGCCTTTTCTTGTTTTTCTTACCAAGATTGATTAATCTCTGATGTTTTGGCTGTGGTGTCATGAGATTCTTAACTGGTAAGAAAATATGTCTGTTTGCCTATTGTCCCCTCCCTCAATTTTGCATTCTGAGCTTATGAAAAACACTTTGATTAATATATTTACAGTTTCCAGGACTCTTTGTAGAGTCAGTACTGGTTCAGCATACTTCTTTGGCAGCTCTTGTTGGCAAGACTTGTATGACTCAAAAAAAAGGAGGGTCATCTGACTTTGGGTTCATAAATGTAGATGTCGAAACTGTCATCAACTTCAGTGGTGCAACGTCAGTCATCAGAGTTTATATGCAAGAATTTCTTGATATTTACATACCTCCTTTCAATAGGGAATTGTCACCAGTGTCTTTTATCTGAAATGCCTTTCTAGATTGTCCTATTCTCAATAGAAAACCCCAAAGGAGGACAGTGCTTGTGCCCCCTCCGGGGATTAACACGCCCCCCCACCAGTGCTCTGTGACAAGTACAAATTGCAGACAGGGCTGGGGCTGCTGCTCTGTCTCTTCGAGACATCTAAACCATGGTTCTTTGTTGTTCTCGAGAAGTGGTTTTCTGCAGCTGTCAGATTGTACTTCAAAGTGTTATTCTAAATTTACTCCTGAAAGAACTGAACTGCCCCAATATGCCGCTTTGTTGGCTGTAGGAAGAACTACGAGTTTTTTCTCCAAAGAGTCCACAGTGTATATCTGGCACCATCACGTCCTACCGGGGCATGGGATGGGCAGATATGGGCTGCTCCTGGCCGGGCTTGCTGGCAGTGTATGGTGAGAAGGAAGACATAAGCGAAACAGAAGAGAAAATCACTTCAGCTTCCTAACTTAGAAATGTTATTCTACATGCAAATTTTAAAATGGCATTTCCTTTGGGACCCTACTAATAAAACATGGTATATCTTTCTGAAATCAATTCAAATGACTTCAGAGTCGCAAAGTAAGAGCGTGTTTCTTAGTGATTTATATACTGCACCCTCACAGTGAATGTACATCATATTTGAAGGCAAAATGAATAATTTGTAGGTCCAAACAGTGGCAGAGTTTAGTGTTTAAAGCTTCTTCGTGTTTTTTAAACCCATTTTTTCAGGGAAGCTTATTCAATACAGGAGGAAAGGATGAGAGGAGCACTGAAAACAGCTTTTCTAATTAGGTTTCTGCCTTTAAAAATCTGATTTCATCACAAATGTTAGACAATGACCGACCGTCAAGAGTGGACTGAGTGTCTAAACTTGCCACGTATTCAGTCACCTCCACCAGGGATTCCCCCCTGCCTGACCCTGGCACCCTGCAACCTCCCACCCTCTGGTGATTTTTTTTTTTCGGCCTTTTTGAAGAGTTTCAAACTCAGCATCATCAGGAAAAGCCACCTGAGCAGCTCTTGTACTTCTGGTGGTTGTGAAATAAGATCATGTTCTAGAGAGGGTGATCTGAATAAAGGTTCAGTCTTACAATCTAATGGGAACTGATGCCTGCAAGTTTCTTTACGTACAAATTGCCTTCTGTTGATAGAAAATGGGGATAGGGTAAAATGTGAAACAGGCTCTGCTTGCTAGAGTTCATTGCCTTATCAGTTAGACGTGGCTGGGGGTACATGTGCATGTATGGAGGGTTTTCCATCATTGCATCTAGTTAAGAGACTAAAGTCCTCACTATAGAAAGCTGGATCTCTCCTATAAGCTTGGAAAAAGTGTTCTGCTTCTGTGAAAGCTGACTTCAGTGTACTCAGGTATTCTGTAGAGTGGGGTGGGCTGTCCTTGCCGAGCGTGTCCCATCTAGGACAGGCTGCCATTCGAGATCAGACATGCAAGAGAAGCACGTACGCAGCAGGACACAGCGCATCCCTTTCAGCAATTGCACATTATGTAATTTATTATTCCTTTTCATGTCTATCATATCTCAAGTTCATTCTGGGTAATTAAATGGCAGTTGAAAAGCATCCACTCTCGAGAAGTTTGAGGAGCAATCTGTGAAAGCTCTGAAGAGGCAAGAAGTCGTTGTGAAGTGAGAGGTGACTCCTTCAAGTGAGGTACTGTCGCGCTCATCTTAACTTACGGAAGGTTAGGATGCATTCAATGCTGTTAGAAAAAGCGTTTCGTTTAGATCTGTCTCTATTCGAAGCAGAGCTGTGCTTGACTGACCTGCTGGTGCGTAAGGCAAATGATAGGTGTAGCTCCAGAGCACTGCATCGCTAGAGGCGCAGGGTGACGGCGTTGTCCTCACCTATGGCTGAGGTGCACTTGTCGTGCACCGCATGCTCCTGGAGAGCGGGTCAAGGCTGTGGCTTAGCAGTAGACGGGTTTGCGCTCTGGCGCTTCTGCTTGCAGCCAAGTGTGTGGGAGCAGGAGCATGACTTTTTTTGTTTGTCTTATAAATCCTGCCTGTATTGAGATGCTGAAGGCTCCAGGGTCCCGGAGCCTGACAGCGCTGGCAGCTCAGGTCCTGTCTCTTGCCTTTTAGTCTTCCAGGTGGTGCAGTGTGTTGTTTGGGGCTGAGGGGGGATATTTTTATGAGAGGATTGGTTTATTTTTTTTCTTTTTTTGAAAGGTAATTTCATGGACTTAGTTCAGACACGTACAAACTGAAATTTGAGAGGTGTGGAAGTCATATTTCAGTATCGCAAAGGCAGGAATGTTTGTGCTAGAGAACTGAAAAACCCTTGAGTTGGCTTTGCCACTGAAATGCCTTTGCTCTGTGGAATAGTGCTCTCAGTACTCTCTTTTGGAGAACTGGAAATACAGCTAGTTGTTAAAAAAAAATAATGAAAACTAATGGTGTGAGGAGTTGTTTTGATATTCAGATTCTAGTTTCCATTAATCTCAAAATGACACCCTCCCCTCATGCATTTCTGTAATCAACTGCACGTGCCCTTTAGAGAACTTTCTATCACTTGCAAAAACGCAGTGTTACATGTCTGGTTCTTGTCAGTCGTGGTGTTTGCCAGGGCTGTGCTGGTAGCTGAGCAGGAACGGGGCTACCTGTGGCACGCCCCAGGGACTCTGCTCTAAAAATAATCCTCAGCAGCTGAAGGAACAGCTGGATCCAATTACTCCTGTTTTCTTGGCTAATAATCAAATTAAGTTTCTCATAAGCTTCTGGGACTTCTAACAATTCCAACATTTTGAATGTATCTGTTGTTTGTTTTGGAGTACCACAGGGTACTGCTCTTTCAGGGTTAAACCATAGGACCGACACTCAGGAGAAGCCTTTGTCCGGGTTTTTGCTGCTTACTTCAGATGGCTTGAGGTAGATTCACTGATTTCTGTTTTGTTCCTGACTGTCGTCTTGCAGAAATGAAGTAAAATTTTAGAGTAAGATATTTCCAAGAAAAATATATTTGGCTCCATAGGTAAACATCCGTATTTTGATACCTGCAGATACATTTGTTGTGGTGGTGGTGATTTTTCTGTTGTTGTTCTGTGTGTGGTTCATTCTGGTTTTTGTAAGGCTTTTTTCTCTGGAAGGCTGGGAGGGAATGCCTCAGAGCCTGAGATACTGCCTTGCGATATCCCTTGGCTGTCTCTGAAACAGCTCCTGGTATTCTCTCTGTCTCTCCAGTATCTGTTTAATGTCACATTGATTTGACTTCCTGGCTTTGCTGAAGCAATAACTTTAGTTTGGAGCCAGAGAGCAGCAGCTCTGGTTCTAGTAAACTATTCTTCTCTTGTAATTGCTCATTTGTATTTGGGAAGCTTCTGAGACAGAGCAGTTGTAATGTCTTTATGCTCGTTTTTAAAAAGTCTTTTAACACTAAGCAACGAACTTGTGTAAGAAACTCAGATAATTCAATACAGCTGTTTACGTGGGATTTGCTCTGTACCTAGGTCTCAAATGGCATTTGTGCAGTTGCTATACACTGATTTCGTATTTGCTATACGCAGACTTTTTCCCCATCAATAAGGAATGTAAAAGATGTGATGAAAGTACCTCCTCTCCAGTCCTGCTTGTTTTTTATTTCCATGAAAACAGAGGTAGGGGTTGCCTACTAATTTCACGTTAGACTTCTTTTCACAAGAAATTTCAGTGTTTTTTTTAATCTGGTAAATAACTAGATGTTGCTCCTGATCTTTCAAAAAATAAGAACAAACTAAGTGAAATTAGCTGAGTTACATCTTCTAAAAACCAGAGTTTTCTAATGGAAAATCAAACTTCAGCAATATAACTGCCATTAGCCAGCTAGCCACGGAGTTCATTTCTAAGATGGTGGTAATGATTGTGTCAGCTTAGTAAGAAAAAAATATTCAACCAAGTTTTAACACTTCCTTCAGTTGTCTTTTTCTCTTAAAACAGAAAACTAATTATAAGAATATTCTCATGTTTTAACTGTGACTATGAATGACTGATGGAAAACATGTAATTAACTGATGCAAAAGTTGACATGAGACAGTTGACACCAATTTTTTATACATCATTATATGAAGCCATGTAGTGAAGCAATTAGTTCTTCATTAGTCCTAAGTTATTTCAAAAGCTTTGAAATACTTGTGTATTTAATTTTTAATCATCAAGGAAATGTATCTTCTAATGGTGTTAACTTCAGGGGCCTAAATTAAATGCACTCCCATGAGACTCATTTCAATAAGATAAACGGCCTCCACAGCTGCTTGGCCACAAAAGCTTCAGGACCTTTTGGGGCTCAACAGCGATGCAGGTTCTTCGAGATTTTCCTCATTTTTCCCACTTCTTCGTGACTGCAGAGTGCTATCTGAGAAATGCTGTGCTGTTGCACACACTGGAGAGGAGCTGCTCTCTACTTTCGTTCTGCTAGCCGCCTTCTCTAACACTTCCAGCTTTTTAGTCACTGAAGCCAAAAGCTGCAAGCTAGGCTTACGTGGTGATACGTGTTTGACTTCTGCTTTGCCATTCAGTGTTAAAAATAGCACTGGAATATAAGCCGAGTGAGGATAGGCAGCTGTTTCGCTGTGGCACAGGAGGGTTTGTTCAGATTTCCTTCGGGTTTTGGGGTCTCCAGTTTGTTTTCCTATTCACTAAGCTTTAATGTCTTTAAAGTTTAATGTCTTCTCATCTTTTTGAAGATTTTTTTTTATTTTATTTTTTTTATTTTAGGCATTCCTGAAAAGATTCTCTTGTTTGGCTTTCACTGGCGGTTTGTCACCTTCTTTCCTCTTGAGGTCCTTATAAAATCTGACCCTGGCTAAGCTGGAAGCAATAAAGCAGAATAGATGTGCATTCCTGTGTGTCTTGTAGAGGATCCTGGTTCTGTGCAAAGTCTTTATAAAAAAATCCCTTATAACCTATACATATGTTGTGAAATTACAGATACCATATATAAAAGAGCAAAACTGTGGGAAGCTGAGTCATCAAATAGAACCGTGCAGTAAAAGGAACCTGTTGTCTAAAAGCTGGAGAACTCGGGGAAGACCACTTTACAAATGTTCTTTGTTTCGGCATAGTGAGGATTTACTATGTGTTCCTGAATTTTAACAGATTTCTGATTAAGTAATGAAAAGCCGTCCCAGACAGAGGCCAGTTCTGTTGATCTGAACATGCCTGGAGTCTGCATGTCAACAGAGAATGCCTTTTTTGTGTATCACAAAAGTCTTTTTCAATCCACTACAAGTATTAAAGCTGTGTTAGGTCATTGGCTAACATAAATTTAAGTAGTTTGACTTCAGTAGAGATTACAGAACACCTGGACTTTTGAAACAGACGTAATACCTTTCTGTTTATTTATTTTAGTAATAATAATGACTTAGTAATAAATTTGGACTTTCCTTTTCGGTTATGCTGCAATTCAGCTTTCGCTGTTGTTTACCTAATGCTGCCAGGAGAAGAGTATTTAGTTTCTAGCCTGATGTTTCAGGCTGCGTCTTTTCCTACCATTTTTCCTAAAATGCAGTTTTTGGTATGCTGAAATGAACAGTGTCACATTATATTCTTCCATCTCGGTGGCAATTAGTCATCGGTGTCACTAAGATCACTGTGCAATAAAGAGATTATAGTGCAGCATTCAGGTATTCGGAGGTAGACTCTGAGAAGATGCTTTTGCTGAGGATGTTTGTTCAACTGCTTTTGTTAGCCATGAATAAAACTTTGATGTGAAAGCAGTTGTATTCAACACGTGAACAGCATTAGCTAATTATTTTTCCTGATACATTTGCACCTTTAAGCCACCCCCCCCACCCGGCTACACTCAGTCGGTGGAAGGGGAGAAAAAGGAATCCTATCGGTCACGTTTTAATCTGCGTGAGACTTCCTTCCTACATGTAATTTTCCACTTGGAAACAGATGGGCCGTTTTGAGATACACAGGGAGCAGCAGAGGTGGAGGACATTCACAGGTGATTGTAAACTCAAAGGAGGAGACTGTTATTAGCCTTTTTAGTTTCTGAATGCTTTCCGTTCCCATTAAAAAAGTTTTGAAATGGCTTTAGGAGCAGTTACCGGGTATCAGGTGGTTAGCTTATTTGATGTTGAATGACCAATAGTAGTGCAGACAAGTAGAATTCATGTGAAAATGGGTTAGCAAGAAAACAGGCCTTAAGGAGCACTATATATATTAAAAAAAAAAAAAAAAAACAAAAAAAACCAAAACACAAACAAAACAACCGACTGGCTTCACTTATTGGCAGTTTGGAGTCTCCAGGAGTTCAGTGTACTTGGCCCTGTGCAGGACCAGATCCTGTTTGCATGCAAGAGACCTAAGTTTCAGTCTGCAGGCTCATGGCTGTCTTACAGGCTAAGCTGCTGGGTGTGAAACACAGTGCTACGGTCACCCTCGAGAAGCTTTTCCCTCTGCATGAAGGTTAAATGAGGTTTCTTTGGGAGGAAAACGATCTTTTTCTTTTAATTTTCTTTTTAGATTTTTTTCTTCTCCTGTTGTCCTCGCCATCTGCATCCTCCAGCAAGATACTTACTTCAGGCTGCTTGAGATAAGGTGAGGAAAATGTCCCGTAAACCACTTAGAGCGGATTGATGAGGTGTGGGAAAGCAGCCTTGAACAGGGATGGCACTCTAGCTCTTTTTCCAGGGAAAAGCAGGCGAAGATGTTTATTAGTTTCCAAAGGAACCTTACTACTTATGCTATGAAAAAATGAGTGATGCCAGTCAGTCTTGTATATTTAATGTACAATTGAGTGTATTCAGCCAAGCAACTGAAGTATAAACCAGAAAACTCAAGCTGAACAATTTCCTGACAGCAGCTTGAGGAGCAAACGCTGGGCTGATGGCAGGAGGACTGGGCTGCACTGGCTCTGCTTTTGGGACTGGTTGCTAAAGTCCAGGCTCCAGAGGGTGAAAATGGGTTTTCAGCTTATCCCCCGGAGATATGTTAGTGAAGAACAGGGTTCATGTGGGAGGAACATAGCGTGAATAAAAGCAGAGCTGCATCATCGAGCAGCAAAAGATGTCAGAGTGGATGCAGCTGGTAACAGGTTTGTTTGCAGTATGTGAATTTCTAAAACTTGTTCCTACACTTGAGCCAGTTGATGGAAATGAGATAGATTAAAATTTGTAGGCACTGATCATCACATTTCCAAAATTATTTATCAAATAGGTGGAAAAAAGGAAGAGCATGGGATGTTTTACCCTTGTATGACATACAAGGTCACCGATGACACAGGCATTATTTTCCCTTTATGCTGATAACTTCGAAGTTGAAAATGTTGAGTGTTGTATTTCACAAGATATTTTAAGCATTACAGACTTGATGTTATGGAAATGGAAAAATGTCAGTCATGCTGGTATTAGACCAGGGAACAAGAATGATAAGTAATATTACCTGACAAACTCGGTACTTAACACCAGATACTGAAGGTTGTTGCATTTTTACTGTTTCTCTTATCCTGAATATTCAATTGAACTTATTCTTTAAAATCAGAAATACAACAGTGGTAGTTGTCTTTACTCTCCAATCTTTATCACTGTCCTAGGTAACGTAAAGTGATTGCATGGTGTTAAAGATGAATGATTTGGAGTGTGCAATACTATTCAGTAGTATTAATTTTCTAATTTGATCCTTTATATTAAATTTCTGTGTTGTGTTTTGTGCTGGGAAGGGTCTGCTGGATAACAGTACTTATTGAAGTTTTTGATTTGTAGCATTGACTGAGATTTCATAAATACAGAGTTCAGTTTGGCCATGGTGATATACATCTGGAATAGTGTTAAGCATGAGAGAGTTGTGCAGGATTATTTGGTGGTCTTTTTAAAGANTTTTTATAGTTTGGAAAAAAAATCTTAATTTCTGATAACTTTGTTTTTATTATACATAGCTGGTTATTTCAAAAGTTTTTTTTTATTCTCTGCTCTATAACAGTAACTTTATTACTGGCCATACTGGGGTGTATTAATGCTTGTAACAGGCTATTTGGTGAATCACTTTTTAATAAAAATGGAAATTCCTCTCTGTTGGAGATCAGGTATTTTCCTTCTCTTCCTCCTTCAAACACTGTATGATATAATTTGTAGCTAGACTTCTGGGCTTTGCTGTTCAAACAGAGTGGTATGGGGGAATTCTTCACTTGCAGTGGCAAGAACGCTTGCTTTTTCTAGATTTAAGAATTAATTGAGGATTCTGTTAATGGTCATTTATTGGCAACGATCAATAGACTCCTGCAGAACTGAATATGAAGCCCATTTTATTGAACTCTTCTCTAAGTGCATCCTGTGCTCATTTTAGCTTGGTATTTATAAAAACACCTGGGAATAAATTAAGTTCTTCCCTGTGATGACTGAAACTCAGATTTACCAGGGCGTTACAGTAGAATTGTAGAATTTTTTTCCTTGATGTTGAGAAACAGAAACTAGTGCAATTTCTCAAGTTCTAAGCAAGAGAAATGGAAGTAGACCACAGAAAGTTTTCAAAGAGCTATTGAAACAGATTAAAGTAACTCATAAGTAAATCATCCTCCTGCCTTTGTGCCCTTTTGGAATGGATCCTTTCTTCCAGTCCAGTTATTTTGGTTCACTAAATCTCTTTAGTTTTCTCTTTTGCCTGACCTGAGAGGCTCCCATGAGCGGCAGTTTCTGCTTCTGCTACAGGCTCCCCGCTTGCTGTGTCTGTCCCATGTTGTCGTTGCTCTGCCCTGCTGGTAGTCTGTGATTGTCCTCGGCAAAAATAACTGGTCAGCCCCTAAGAAAATTCAAGCTAATCGAATAAATGGAAGTTAGGATGTATGCCAAAGAAGATGTTTCCCCTTTGATTCACCAATCTCAAGCTTTTAAGATGAGAGAGCATATATATGAAGAAGTATACAAATAGTACAATATACAATAATGTGCAATATAATACAATATATGTATAATACAATACAATAAAATACAGTATACAATAATGCAGGTGGCACCCATTGGATTTGTAGTGTCTGTATATAATATGAATCACTCATTGGTTTTGTACACCATCAAAATTGTGTTCCTTGTTTTTTGAGGACTGAAGATTGAATCAGACATTTTTTATGCACCTCAGGTCCTACTGAAATTGAGTCCGTGCGCAGGGATTGCATAATACCCTTGTGCTAGGAGCACCTCAAATTACCTGTTTATCTCGGTTTGTTGCTGGCTTTGATGCCACCCCGATGCAGATACAGTGGGATCTGGGAATGCTCTCGTCATTCACTTTCAAATATATGTTAGCGGTAAAAAAATTTGGAACGTCTTAAAAGTGAAGCAAGTGCTGTCTAGCAGGCTCAGGCATCCAGCCGACACGGTGCGTCTGTTAGGAAAATTGTGGTGCCTTGCAAAAGGTCCAGTGAGCCTACTTAAAAATTGATTGCAAATTGGCAGGCAGACACACCTGCTAATGCTGGAGCGAAGTTTATGATTTGTTTATATGGACCTAATCGTAATTTATTTTTTCTTACTGTTAATGCTTAATGCTAAACCAGTTTCCTAATATCATCAAGTTCCCAGTAGTTTTAAGACGATTTCAAGAGGGTAATAGCGACAGTCAGAGGAAAACGTAACTGTACTCAGCCACAGAGGCCAGACGTGGGAGCGGAGTTGTCACATACAAGATTTAGTAGTTTAAATTAAAAAGCTGCTTTGTCTTTGAACAGAATCTCAAGAGTTCTGAAAAAAATAAGTATTTGTTCCTGAATCTACTTTCTAATTTTCATTTACCTTTGTTACTCTGGTTCAGAGATTTCCTTGAAGCTTACTTGGCTGCTAGAGTACGAAGATACAGCTCATGTTTGTGTTTCTATGCACCTGACTTGCTTCCGCAAATTGAAATATTTTACTAATGAAGCTTCTTTCTTCTTGTCAGATGTAGTGTGCCCCAAGGAGAATGCCAAAGGGATGAGACTAAGGGGACAAACTCTATTCTGTAAATAGAAAAGGTGTGAAAGTCTGTAGTAGATTCTGTTCTGTCTTTAAAAAAAATAAATAAAGGAGGGGGAGGCAAGAAGAGATGTACATCTCACTACCGAATGTTCAGGTTTTCCCTTCCAGTTTTAAAAATCTAAGACATTATTTACTGCCCTTGTGATCATTTCAGCTCTGCGCTGAAACGAAGATTTTAAATTCTGACGTGAAGCATATGTCTTTATCCAAAGGTATTTGATGAAGAATAGTGAAGGACCAGGGAAAGAAAAGAAGAAATCCCCAAATTAGCAAATCTTGGTAGTATACATTCCTCAGTATTAATTGTCTGGGGATCAGAAGTAAGGCTTCTCTCAGCCGTTACCTCTGGCTTGCCAGTTACTCAGCTGTCAGATAACTTTTAGATTCACAAGGACTCAGTGTTCAGAGCTTTCCCACGTGGACGTATGGCCTTTTAAGTGTAGAACTGAAAGCATGTGAGTAGTAATATAACAAATGTTTTAAATTGTTACCCATATTCATCATACAAGAAGGCTTTTTCTGGTAAGTCTGTGAATCATGTTACATCAGTTGAGAAGACATATGCTACTCGCATGATGTTTGGATATGTCACGAGTATTTCTTGTTCTGCATTGATTTGTTTCCATGGATTAGTGCCTAACTTTGAAATTCAAGTTAAGTGTTTACAAACAGCATTGGGAAGTTTTTTCATCATTTATATTTCCAGTGGCAATAATAACTTGAAAGAAATGGGTGATGGTTTTAATTTATTTCATTGCTTTATTAAAAGAGTACCTAGCTTGCTTTATTAAAGGCTTGCGCACAGGCATGCTTGCTGAGCATAGAGACAATATTACCTATTCATAAAGTTATATTAATAATTTGTGATGGGGCAGTAAACAGAACGCATTGGTTCAGCATTAGTACTTCTGCCCTATATACTCTAACCGGTTAAATATTTGTTGTGTAACAGCATAAATAATTGTGTATTTCACTTTGGACTGACTACATTGTTTCAGCTCCAGCTCCAGTTTGGCAGACCTGTTCCCACCCACTCATACGAGTGGGAGGATTGGAGCTCAGCGTGCAAGGTGTCTTTCATGTCCGTATTCATACCCTTTTTTTATCAGAAAGGGCAGCTCAGAATTATGAATTGGATTATGTACGATTATAGGTGTCTAAGGAGAAGAGAACACCTTCTCTCCAGTTGGGAATCAAGTAAAAGAGAGCTCAATCCTTTCCATTTAACATGTGATTGAGGAAAGGAGGGATGGAAAGGGATGACGTGGTAGAGAGCAGAATGTTAGCTGTCTTCAGTATGCCGGAGAGGTGGGGTGTAGAGGGTTTTAGCTTATGACGAGCCAGCAATTGATCCCTTTTCCCCTGAGGCCAGCAGAAGGTGTTGTTCAAGACGTGGATCAGATGTCCCAGCTTTCTGTCAGACTGGAGGCATGACGTGTCACTTCAGGTGTCCCGCTCGTGGCGCAGGTTGTACAATGCATCTTGCTGTACCTGAGTTCAGAATGGTGGAAAGCTCCATGGTGTATTTTGATACTAGTATGAAAAATAGAGGAGGGGAGGGAGGCGAAATCTAATTCTAAAATAATAAAAGTAGTCAAAACTTGCTACAGTGGAAGGATAAAATTTTCACCCTTCTGTTAGTATTCATACTTGCTTTTGTGAAATATCCGTTTATTCTGCTATTACTAACAGTCGTGTACTGTGATGCTGTGTTTTTGAGCGTTTGTATTTGCATGGTGATAGTTTGATGCCCAGGAATACTGTGGAAGGGAGCGCCTGCTGTGCAGGGATGGATGCAGATCATCAGGCTACTCTGAGAATGAGATCAGTGATGCCTGTATACCTAGACAAGGTTGTATGCGTGTCTTTCTGGAAAGCCCTGAACAGAAAGGTGGAAAACAGTTTTTTCCTTAAGTTTTATATGTTTGCATGAATAAGAGACATTGATATCAAGAATCAACAAGTTAAGCTGGATTTTGTTTGAATCTTTGTTAAATCATCCTAGTAATGATGTCAGAGGTTTGCATCATGACAATATACATGGAAAATAGTGTTTAGAATTTGTTATAGAGTAGTACAGAAATTGTGTGGTTCAATGACTATAATAATGCTAGATGCAGAGCAGAAAATTCTACTGCAGTATTATTAGGGTTGGGGAAGGGGAGCCACGTCCTGCAAAAACCAAAGTGAGGGAGCAAAGGGAGGGTGAGAAACAAGTGCTTAAACCCACGTTCTTTTCTTGGTTATAGCTCATTGATCTTGAATAATCTGTTGGCTCTAAACATCTTGAATACTGCCATTACATGGGACTTCCCTGTGGAAATGAAAATTGTCCAGTAAAAAGGACCTTTGGGGGCGTTTTGTGGTTGGTTTTTTTTCCCTTGGCATATTAATTAGCTGAATGCTAAACTGAATGGAAGATGCTTTTTCATACTGCACAGTGATAAAACATCTGAAGTAGAAAATTTCTCCAAATATGGAGTTTTTAGGGGTCCATTTAAATGTTTCTTGGTGTGAATGATGTTTTTTACTTATTGCCATGATTTGGATTCTCTTATCTAGTAGTGCAGTGTATCGCTACTTTTTACACTGGCTGAAAAAAATTACAGCTAGATTAGGCAGTCATTAATCTTCAGTAATTAAATTATGAATTGATTTCACAACAAAAGATTAAGATGCTTAGATGTCTTCTAGAATAGGTTGATGATGAATATCTGTGAATACTTAACGCTAAGAACGCTGCTTTTTTTCTTATCTTTCAAAGAATAAAGTATAGGTTACTGTGAAAGGGAATTTAAATGAGTATATTCTTTTCACACTGAAACAATTTTAAGGCTAGTATAATGACAAAGTATTAAACGTACTTAAATTCATATGTAGAAATATGGCAAAGGAATATGACGCCATTTATTCTATAGAGTAGGTTTACTTGTGCTACGTGAACAAAAGCCGCAGTGAGCCAAGTTCCATTGAGATTAGAATAGATCTAAGTTAAAAAAAGAATATAGCCTGAGCTGAAAAACAAGCTGGTTTACGCTTTGTAAAGCTACGCGACAATATTTCCTTTCCTGAGTAGGCTTCTTCTACCTGTATGTTAGGGTTTTATTGTTCTCCTTTGCTTTCCCAGTCTCCAATACCCCTTCATCTCCCATGAAGAGTTTTTCTTTAAGAAAAATAATTTGAGTACATTCTGTGTTACTTAGCTTTAAAAACACACAGTGAAAGTAAAAAACCTGTCCAAGCATACCTGTCTCAAGTCAAGCAATTGATTTATGATGATGGTCTCTCTCTGTTCTGATGAGAAAAGAAAGCATAGCAGGACTGCAAAAGCCAAGGCCGGGTTCTTCTAACACTTAGAGTAGTATATCTCTGAATAAAATTCACTGGAGCAAAGGACAATCTAATCTGGGCTGCTCTTATGAAGAATGGCTAGTAGGGGTGAAGAAAGCCAGGGGAGAATTTCTAGACAAAACTTAAGACGTGAGAGCTAGAGGGAGTGACAAGAAAGATTTCCCTCTGTGCAGCAGGACCGTGAGGAAAATAGAAGGTTATTTTTCCAGGCATGTCTCAGACAGATTGGGTCAAAATACTCATTGGTGTAAAGCCATTAGACTGCAGAAGAGTTACCCTGGGTTAAACTTGTCCTCAGTGTGTCTCAGACAAGGGAAGAATTCTGGCTTTGAAGAAAGCAAGCTAGAGATTTATTCTCTTTTAAGCATCTCCTCCTACACTGTTGTACCTTTTTCTCTGCGTTAAAACTTTTTGCCAGGAAGACCCTGGTTTTGACAACGATCTGTCAGCCCTCCGAGATAAAAGAACAGAATTGCTGAAGGCTCTACTGAAGAGCATTGTATAAAGCCTGAAAAGAATTGTCCACTTTTAAGCTGACCTACATTTAATTATATGGTTAGAGCTTTTAAGTGAGCGCTGGGATTTGAGATTGGATGAAGCCTGCAATTTCTATAATAGCTTTGAGAATGTGAGCTTTGTGACCTCCTGTTTATTTAGAATTGATGTTGCATGTCTGACGCTGCCTTAACTGTATATAGTCTTGTGCAGCAGAATACACAATGACACAAAAAGCAGAAGTTGACAGTTTTGGGTAAGTTTAAGTCCTTTGCAAATGTAGTAAGTATAATATATGTGCTAATAAGAGCGTCTAGAGCCTTTATTTCATACTCTGGTTGTCGCTGCGGCAGAGCTGAGTAAGGATTGTTGAAATGCTGTGGTGTTTGGACATTAGCTAGCTGTTGCTGAAAAAGCACCCAAGATGGTTCAGAAGCTGAGTTTAGCGACTGGCATTTCTCAATCCAAAGAGACCTGAAATGAGGAATCTCTTCTAGATTAATATTCAGATAAGTACGGCACTGTGGTGGTAGTGCAGTTTGCTAAAACGACCTATTTTCTTGTAACGAACTAGCCGGTTGGTTGAATTATTTGCATTAGAACAACTTCATTTGCTGAACCTGTTCACCAGTGACCACCACCTTTATAGGCTGAACTAATTTAATACTTGAGCGCACCGAAGAACTAAGATTATGGATACTACACTGGCATTCTAGCTTGAGTTTCTGCCACCGAGCTAAATTGCCATGGGAGATTGCTTTTGGTCCCTGACTGTATGTCCCGTGCACAGAACCCCCTTCCTATATAGCACGTCGGGGGCCTCTTCCTCCCAGCTGGAACAGGAGAAGGCCCTTCTGGCAGTTAGGTAGCAGGAGGTAAGTAAATCTAAGGAATTTTTAGACCTGCAAAAATGTCCCTTTCCATGCTGATTACATGCATGGATCCCAGATGGAAAATTACCTGGCAGGGACACAAAGCACTGAAAGCAAAATCTTTTGGCTATTAATAGTTCGCTTCTGCATTTAATTCGCTTTTCTCCTGCTATCACCAAAACACACAGGGCTGTCAGGCAAAAACAAATACTTATTTTCAAGAACAGAAATAGTTTTCCAAACATTCATGAATACTCTCAGTATTGTTTGCTTCACTTAACTGGGGAATGAAAAATGCAATGTGAGAGAAAATATGACTGAAATTGGGAACCAGATGCAGGACTTCAACTTTCTCATTGCCTGATAACAAGTTCAGTGCTTCCTATCAGCTTCTCATTGGCAAAGGAACTGTGAATTTGTATTTAAGGATACAGCCAGCTTAAAATGTTCAAATTGAAGTTATCTGACAGTGAACATCCATTCTTTGAGCAAACCTGTGCACAGAAGAGTTCTCTCAGTTCTGTCAGGCCCACTAGTCGAAAGTACCTCGTTAGAAAGAAGTACTTTAATAATTAAATAGTCAACATTGTTTTGGGTATAGAAGTATTAATTACAATAACAATCTTCTCTGTGACTGGGCCACTTGCCAATGAGACACTGACATGAAAATTGGTGAGAAAGCAGCAAGCTTAGTATTGCAGCTTTCATTGCTTTGCTGGGAGCAGCACTGCTACCGTTGGGAAATACGTGAGGAAGTTACCTTCTTGCAATACATTTGTAAAGAGAACAAGTTCAAAGTTAGGCCTTCTGTTTTCACGATCTGATCTGCTGGAGTCAGGAGTAAATTCTACACTTTTTGAGACAAATGCGTAACTGAATTAACAGCATTGACCATGTGAGTCTTATTTTTCTAATTTCGAGATCATTGGCCGTAAGAAAACTATTTTCCATTTCTGGCCTTCAAAATAAAAAGGAGGAAAAAGTAGTAACCACATTGATATTGCTAAGGTTGGCATCGTACCACCTTTTGACCTTGTTTAAATACGGGTATTGTTTGTTATGCACGATCACTGCTGAATGCAGGGGCCTCCTCTTGGTCATCGTTGGCATTGTAATCCACCCCTCTTTTTTAAACAAAAAACTTAAATGTGATCAGAATCAGCTCTGTGGAAGTGCATTCTTTCCCACTTTGTAGGAGGATACTAAATGCTCACTTGAGCTAAGCAGAAGGCAGAGAATCTTCAGCAACAGAGAGGATTCCTTTATTTCATCAGCGGGACCTTGGTACTGGTTTGAGGCAGAATTCCTCCACTGCTGCTGGGAGGCAAGCCCTTGTCTGGGGGCAGCAGCTTTCACAGCTGCTCTACGCACGGACTCGGGACTGCCTCCAACCGCAAATCAGCTATGGGAAGATGATACCATCAGCAAACCTTACACTAAGGCTCCGTTCATAGCCATCGGTGGCAGAAGCCCGTGTTTGGGCACAGCATCCTTTCTGCGTGCGCGCTACAGGATGCACTCCAGAAAACACAGGGTGGTATTTTTGCAGTTGGACAATGTTACGTGCCATTTTGGTTTCTTAAACCAGCAAAGAAAAACATCCTTTCCTACTGTTTGATCTCCTGCTGTGTGTAGATACCGTTTGAAACACAAGTAGCGCTCAGCTTATAGTTGCCACTGTTGATGGTGGGGCATATGTAGTATTTAGCGTGACATTCATTCCTTTTAGAAGTGTCAAAAATTGAGACTGCCTTTGGGTCTTACTTGCCATGTATGGAAGGTGCAGTGTCACAGTGTGATGCGGTTTGATGTGAAAGCAGAGGGGCTAGGCTAGCGGCGCTCGCCTTCGCGAGTTGGAAGCACACTGTAGGACTTTGTCTTCTTTGGAGAGAAATACATAAGGCTTTCGGGTTCATATGAGGAGAGGCTGAGGGATTTGGGTCTCTTTAGTCTGGAGAAAAGAAGATTGAGGGGGGATCTTGTTAATGCTTTCAAATACTTGAAGGGAGGATGCCCGGGGGATGGGAGCAGTCTTTTTTCAGTGGTGCCCATTGATAGGACGAGGGGTAATGGGCACAAACTT
>VZSZ01001507.1:833990-855311 GCA_013398815.1 Ibidorhyncha struthersii
GGGCATCCTGTTGTCCACCAGGACTCCCAGGTCCCTTCCCACAGAGCTGCTCTCCAGCATCAGCCCCCAACCTGTACTGGTGCCTGGGGTTATCCCTCCCCAGGTGCGGTACCCTACACTTGCCCCTGTTGAACTTCATAAGGTTTTTCTCTGCCCAACTCTCCAGCCTGTCTGGGTCACGCTGAATGGTGGCACAGCCTTCTGGCGTGTCGGCCACCCCTCCTGGTTTTGTGTCATAAGCAGACTTGCTGATGGTACACTCTATCCCTTCATCCAGGTCACTGATGAATATACTGAACAGGACTGGACCCAGTACTGACCCCTGGGGAACAACACTTGTTACTGACCTCCAACTAGACTGCGCCACTAACCGCAACTCAGCTCTATCTGCCGGCTAGTTTTTAATCCACCCCATGGTCCATTCATCTGCTCATCCCCTTTAGTTCATTCTCCTGCCGTTCTCTTGTATGTCTAGGAAATCTAGAGTCTTTTAGAGATGGAGGAGCAAAACCATAAACTAAATATTGAGGATATGACTGCACATGAATATTTAGTAGCTTTTTTCTTATAATTTCTAAGGTTTTGATTTATCTTTTTGTCATTGATGTGGAACATTGGATGGATCTGTTTTTACCCCAAGTGCTCATTTCTTAGTATTCATACTTAGCCCCCATTTTAAGTGTAAAATTAAGGTTTTTCCTCATTTATTTATACTTTGTATTTCAACTACCTTTTTATCACGCAGTCACTAGATACTGGGAGGGCTTTCTGCAGGTTCTGTGTGTGCTGCCCTTGGCAATTCCATAGCCACTTCTTGAGAACTTCGTGACCAAACCAGTCCTTTTTTCATTTCCCTTGTGAACATCACTGCCTAACTGGCACACTCTTCCTCCCACTGGGAAAATGCATCACTGTATTCCTGCCCTGTGAGGACTTTCTTGTCCCATGACAATTTGTTTTCTTTTAAGAGGCTTTAGGGATGGTATGGCTGAACGTTTTGGGGAGTGTCAACTTGATCGTCCTTGTCTACGTTTCACCCTTCTGTGAAAGTGTGTGTTCGATGACAATACTTTGCCATGTGACTGTGGGCATGGTCTGCTCTTTGGACGCCAGCTGTGCTGGCCATACTGATGAATCACATTGGTGCAGCTACTGTGATATTACAATTTATTTAAAAGAATTTAATTTTAAAATGTGGAAACCTCTCAATACGAAGGTTTTTTTTTTTCCTTTTTATTATAGGCCACTATAAAGGCCACTGCCCAGGCTTGTTGTTTGCTTGTTGCATTTAGGTTCTAGTCTTTATTTTTAATTATGGAAAGATATTATTTCTGACCATGTAATGTGATAGTAGACCAGTGTAAAGAGTGCCAATTTTCTACGGTTGCTACACAGAGAAGTCTGGTTAGCATTGCACCTGACCAACTTTGACTTTCTAGGTGATATAATGTGATCACCATTTTCATAGATCTGCAGTGAATTGAGTTTTTCTGGTTACTTTGTTGTACTGTTTTATTGTCATGGTGCTATATGAAGACCTGAAGTACGTAAACCAAACAGGAGCTTGCTGTAGTTATGTTAAGTGGCAGGATGAGGGAGGATTGCCCTCTCGTGCATCCTTGTGTGCCCTCTGCCTTTTAAACTATAGATGTGTACTCCAAGATTTACAGTCCAAAGGGGACAGTGGGAGAAATCAGGTCCCACATAGTCAGTACAATTTGAAAATTAAAACCATATCACTTACTGTTAAAAACTGTGTGGAAAAAATTCTGTGTTGGTGTAGTTGGTAGGTGTGGGTGTTACTAGCCGTGTGTTTAGTGAATAGATCTATTTACACTGTAAATGCAATATTTCAGTTCCCAACAACAATGCAAATAGTCTTTGAAAGGCATTTTTTAATGCAGCAGGTTTTTTTAATGTTTAAGTTCTGTGCAAAGATGAAAGCGCTGTCTATTGCTTAAAAGGAAGCTAACGAGATATTATTATACGAGGCTTCCTTAGATTGTTTGTTGAATCTCTCTCTCTCTGAATATTGAGCATAAACAAGTTTAAACATAACTGTTACTGTAGTCCTACTTTCCTTTCTTGGTTAAGCAGTGGTATTTTAGCTAGTCTATCAGTACTGCTGTGCTGAATAGAGCTCAGTGTTAGAAAAACATCAGGGTGCCTCTTGCATGGTATAATATAAGGAAGAGGAATTCTTCACATCAGCAGTCTATCCACACTGAGCACAGAAAAGGAAGAACAAATATTTCTGCCTAGAATCTAACAGGGGAAGGAAAGAAGGAAGAAGGAGGAGTAGGAGTGAGATAATATCTGAAAGTATTTTCAAGGAGCATTTAGAAGGGCTACTGCTGTGAGGTAGACTTTCCAAGATAAACATTTCATTTCAGGGCAAATCACCTTTCACAGCGGATAAAAATATTAAGAGCTCTGAAAAGGATGGTAATGTGGGTTCTCAACTGAATTTCTGCTGTACTCTCTATTTCTTATCACTTGTATATATTGATAAAAATACACTCAGGGTTGGTAACTGTGAAGCATTTAAGTATGATAAACACACTGCCTAATACCTAACAAGGATGATATCTAGCAGATAATCTCACAATATTAAAATATATGACAATATTGTAAAACATGAAGTTACAGTCTTACACGGCACAATAAGAGTATGCCTTAATAGCGGCAGGTACACGATCAGAAATTCCAAAGAAATGCCTGGTGATAAACATTACTCTTAAACTTTTGTACCTAGTGCCTTTTTCTGAAGACCACAGTAGCAATCTGCGAGATTGAAAAGGTGTGGTTTGTATCTTCTTTTAAGAGTTAAGATGCTTGTTTGAACTTGGGTGGATGGTTTTGGCGCCCTAATTACTTAGTTTGATGGAAAACTGAAGGTGTTCCTCACTACACATTTTGTTCAAGCAGGACGC
Organism: Ibidorhyncha struthersii; assembly: GCA_013398815.1. Classification (NCBI taxonomy): domain Eukaryota; kingdom Metazoa; phylum Chordata; class Aves; order Charadriiformes; family Charadriidae; genus Ibidorhyncha; species Ibidorhyncha struthersii. Next base: position 836,924 of record VZSZ01001507.1, read on the forward strand.
TGAAACAAAGTAGGTGTTTGTAAAAATAATGAAAGTAAGAGCTGGAAGAAGGAATGAAAAAAGTAATACAATTTTAGTATAAAACCTTAAGTTGTTATGTGAGCGTTCAAAACTATTGACATTCAACTAATCTGGTTCAAACAAGCCTAATACGCAGCCTGTACTGATAAAAATGCCCTTTACTGAGGCTGTACGGAAATTCCCATGATAAGTATTTGTCTTCATCTGCTTGGGAATAAGCTTAACATCGAACCATTCTGGAAAACTTCAGCTGAATGGGCATATTTATATGGAGACTTATTTTTAGGACCAAGCTTGGAAAACAGATTATTTCATTTTTTCAAATAGGTGCTTGTTGGCCTTTTCTTGAAAGCTGTTCATGCCCCTGTTTTTTTCAGCAGAGATTTGAAACTTGCCAGAGCCTGGCTTTTGCAACTTTTATTGCCGTCTACTTAAATTCAATATTATTCCGGAATGTAGAAAAAAACTTGTCATGTGCAGAATAGATGTTGGGAAATGGCTGACTAGGCAGGCTGTCAGAAAGGAGGAGGAACTTGACTGCTGAATCGCGGGACTCTCTGGATCTGTGCTTGTGTCTGGGCTTTTTTGGCATTATATCTGGCTTGAGACATTCTGGGTGTTACTAGCAATATTTCTGGATCTTCTTTAGTGTAACTGAGCTTGGTACACAGTGTGAAGTACACATAGCGTTCCTACACGATGTGTTTCAGATGGGATAGTCTGGTGTACATTTTTTACTTTAATCTCTGTACATCTCTGTACTACCATCTTCCTGACTCAGAGTATTGTCATGAAGATAAATTGTTCGGAAAACCGCGAAGTGTTACAGTGATGAGGACCATTTACAAAGCAAATCTGAGTCTAGTGGAATAAATAAAACCTGAGTAGGCAATAAGGAGAAATATTATAGAACAATTGTTTCTCAAAAGATAGCTAGCCATACTGTGAACCAAATTAGAAGTGGTGAAGAAAAAACAATATATACTGAAGAAAGTACTTAAGAACTTCAGCATACATGGAAGAGAACTGAGATTAAGTTTTATTGTCAGCCTTAATACCTCAGAATAATTCTTCTTGAAAATTCAAAATAGAAACCTCATGCTAAAACAACAGCCACCACGGCTTCGCCAAGGGCAAGTCTGGCCTGACCCCATCTAGTGGCCTTCTATGGTGAGTGACTACATCAGCGGACAAGGGAAGAGCTACCGATGTTGTCTATCTGGACTTCTGTAAGGCCTTTGACATGGTCCCCCACAATATCCTTCTCTCTAAATTGGAGAGATATGGATTTGATGGGTGGACAGTTCAGTGGATGAGGAATTGGTTGGATGGTCACATCCAGAGGGTAGTGGTCAGTGGCTTAATGCCCACATGGAGATCGGTGAACAAGTGGTGTCCCTCAGGGGTCCATATTGGGACCAGTGCTGTTTAATATCGTCATCAGTGACAAGACAGTGGGATCAAGTGTACCCTCAGCAAGTCTGCAGACAACACCAAGCTGAGTGGTGCGGCTGACACGCCTGGGGGGTGGGATGCCATCCAGAGGGGCCTGCACAGGCTTGAGAAGTGGGCATGTGTGAACCTCATGAGGCTTAACAAGGTCAAGTTGCAGGGTCCTGCACCTGGGTTGGGGCAACCCCTGGTATCAGTACAGGCTGGGGGATGAAGGGATGGAGAGCAGCCCTGCTGAGAAGGACTTGGGGTTACTGGTGGATGAGAAGCTGGACATGAGCTGGCATGTGCGATCGCAGCCCAGAAAGCCAACTGCATCCTGGGCTGCATCAAAAGAACTGCGGCCAGCAGGGCGAGGGAGAGGATTCTGCCCCTCTGCTCTTCTCTGGTCCCACCGGGAGTACTACGTCCAGCTCTGGGGTCCCCAACATAAGAAGGACATGGACCTGTGGAGTGGCTCTAGAGGAGGGCCACGAAGATGATCCGAGGGCTGGAGCCCCTGTGCTGGGGACAGGCTGAGGGAGTTGGGGGTGTTCAGTCTGGAGAAGAGAAGGCTCCGGGGAGACCTTAGAGCCCCTTCCAGTCCCTAAAGGGGCTCCAGGAGAGCTGGGGAGGGACTCCTGATCAGGGGGTGGAGTGATAGGATGAGGGGGAACGGTTTTAAACTGAAAGAGGGGAGATTCAGACTAGATGTAAGGAAGAAATTTTCTACACTGAGGTCAATGAAACACTGGAACAAGTTGCCCAGAGAGGTGGTAGATGCACCATCCCTGGAAACATTCAACATCAGGTTGGAAAGGGATTGAAGCGACCTGATCTGGTTGAAGATGTCTCTGCTCGTGGCAGGGGGACATGGACTACATGACCTTTAAATGTCCCTTCCAACCCAAAGTGTTCTATCGTCTGGACTCTGCAATCATAACTGATATTTTGAGGAGAGTAGATTATATATGTAAAAAAAAATAATGTTTTATTTTCTAATAAGGGTTGTGCAGTAGACTGTTTGTTCTTACATTTCATATTCTGTGTCATTAGTTGAAATTTCAAGAGGCTTTTCTTTTTATTCAATAAATGTTATGATTTATAGAAATAAACAAGGACCAAATATGCCATTTTTTTCCTTCTCCTTTATGTTCTAAATGATAGCATACTTTATTATGGAGAAAATAGTCCTGCAGGAAGACAAAATAGAAAATTTCACCTTATTTGAAGTATGCCTGAAGCTTCAAAACCCAATAGTACCGTATGGATTATGCATTTATGAAGAAATTTTAAATTTGTCCAACCATTTTAAGATGCTGCTTACAGTTTTGTGGTGTAATGCTCTGAAAGTTTTGTGGATCTTGAAGGGTCCCGTCATGTGGCTCTTGCAGCATCGTAGGTCATATTCTTATTGCTAGCTATCTTGGTGTTTCTATTGAAGATAACAATTCCAGTGGCTGTGCTTGAGTTTGGGAAATTATAGACCCAGTATTATGAGATAAACTATCACTGCTAAACCCAGGCTACTAGAGGAATACTTACTCAATTTAAGCACCTTTAACTGGATGTTCCTTATTGCTTTACAGATGTTTAGTTTACAGCCCCAAAGACATTTCCTCTTTTGTAAAAGTTGTATTTCCTCATGTACAACATGCTTTTACCATCTCTGGCGGCTCTATCATTATCAATAAAGCAGATATGCAGATGAACCTCTATAGATATCATAAATAACAAAAAAAATTTACCTGATACGTTGTGAAATTTTATTGCTATTGGCAAATGAACCACAAGTGTATTGTACCATAAACTAACATTGTCTTACTGGCTTGTAATGAGCTGATTAGTAATGCAAAATAATTGCAGACAGAATTGATATTACACTCCTGTGAAAAACAGCAAAATCAATACAACTCCAACCTCTCAGGCTGCAGTCAGATTTCTTTTTTTTTTCTTTATATATTAAAATTGTGAAATTGATTCTGCCTAACTTGTTCTTTCTCGGTAGAAGACATTAAATCTGCAAGGTAAAAGAGACTTAAGTGAAACAATGATGCTTTGTGTTTTTATGTTCAAGCTCACGCACTGTATTACATAATTTGCAGCTCTTTGTAGGGAATTAAATGCTGTAAGTTACTGCAAGTGTGGTACAGACGTAAAAATGATTATTGAAAGGTTGCAATTGCATAGTTTGTGCGATGTAAACCAGAACGATCTCCTCCTAATTAAGCTTTTGCCTTCTGGAGGAGGAAGAAAAAAAGGAAAAAAGAAAAGAAAAAAGAAAAAAAGACTTAAGTGGCATTTGCTAGACAGAATCAATTGAAAATTGACTTCAAGCTCCTGTCTCAGACACATTTTAATGCATGTCTGAGTGCTTTTAAACCCCATTGACTAGCTTATAAATGATTAAAATACTTTCCCTGCAGCATACAGAAGGCCTTTCTATCATTATATCCTTTTGACAGTTCACAGTTGCAGTGACGGGGTGAGGGGCTTTAACCGGTTTGCAAATACCAGATAACCTTCCTGTCAGCTGTGCTGCAACGTAATGAAGAGTAGAATTTTGCTAATATTGGTGTTTGTACTGGCGAGCGGTACTGGACGATCACCTCTGGCCAAGTGGTACTTGTGGTGAGATGTGCTGTAGACATAGTGTGAGGGATCTTACTGCCCAAAATCATTAACGCTGTAAGAAATCACCACCTCTAAGGAATGTATTTACACCCAAATTGATAAAATTCCCTATTGGTTTGGTGAGGATGGAGGGGCCGGTACATGCAGCAGAGGGAAAGAAAGATCTCTTTTATTTGGTTTTTCTTTTTTTTTAATTTGTGAAAGTTTTGAAAGTGGCGCTTGGATCAAATGGAACAATTCAGTAAAGATTTTGATTTTCAGATTGCTTTTCAAGAGTTAGAAGTCTTTATCCAGACACGAGTGTTTATAGAATAATTTTGCTAAAGTGTTTCAAGACACCCCGTCACGCGTGCTTTAGTTAGTTAGAAATGCTATTTTCCAAGACTGGCTTCCCCAACCTAAACGGTAGTTTTTCCAGTTAGCAATTTGGTTTCCTGTTAACCTGAGGCATAATGTTTTAGCTTAAGTGAATCATTTATTTCATTATTTGTTGAATCTTTGTTGCCATTTTAAAATTATTTGAGTCCCATTTGGAATGGGGATGGAATTTCAAAGTGTCAGTCAAAATGCTGTTTTAAGAAATTTCATAGGCGATATTGCAGGTCGTGTGCGCGCCAGGGAAAAGACTGCAAAAGCAAGCAACGACTCGAGACAGCTTTTAATGTCAATGAATATTAAGAAAGCATAAATTATATGGTCTGAAAGTTTTGGTACCCGTGTAGATTTGTATGTTTCCCCACTGAATTATCCCAGATGTGGATAATTTACCTTCAAGGAATCACTTTGTGAACAAAGAGCATTACATTTGCCTCTTCACGTTGCTTCCCAAAACGGAGCCCTTCCCTTGCTGAGGTGGTGCTGAGCGTGGTGTGTAGTGTGGGTCTCCTGCGGTTTGAGCCCCGTCTCCGCCACCGTGCGTGTGCTGTCCGGGCTGGGTGGCGGGGGTACGCCCTGGCAGGGACTTCGGCAGGTGTCGTTTGGCTGGAAAGAGCTTCTCCCAAGACAGAAGGCTTCCCTGGGTGCTCGGATAACCTGATGCTCCGTTTGTGGAGCTTGGTTGTGGCTGGGATCACATGCAGGATGGTTGCCTCTCCGGTCGGGTGCACAGTTACCTTTTCTTTACCTCCTCCCATTCTTTCTCATTTGCCTTCCCTTTCCCTTCTGCTGCTGTTTGCAGGCCAAGTACATCTCATGAAAAATACCCTTCTCTATCGGAATGCGTGCAGGCCCTAGGAAAAAATATTTCCGTTTACAAAAAAGGGAATTAGAGAACAATTCCATAAACAGGGACTGTAACACTATCGCTACCACAGACTGTTAAGAGCTCCATTTATGAGTGCAATTAAGCATATGGAGGGCTCAGGTTTCGTCAGCAGCCCAGAATGGGACGACGTTACGGAGGCAGATTCAATCTAAATCTATAACAGTAAAATTGGTCTAAGATGTAACCCTTTAATATGCTGGGAAATGAGAAGTTGTCAGAGTGCTGCTTTGTTTGGCAACATTGGCTAATGAAAGGATGCAATCTAATGCGGCAGGGAGAGCGATCACTGACAAACACACCTGCTTGATGCAGGGTGTTAAATGCCTCAAATTTATCAAAAGTAACTGGGGGGAAGCGGGGCGGAGGGGACAGCGCTCTGCTCTCCGTTAAATTTCTCTGAGGGGTAAAGCAGCAAAAGAAGAGAGTAATTTCGTTTTTATGAGAACAGCGGTCTGGATGAGACCAGACTGTTCAGAAACACTGTATATGGAAATAATGAATGAAGGAGTTGCACCAAAAATTATTTTGTGTTCTGTACGTTATCAGACGTTTGTTATTACAGGTGTTAAGCTTTGGGTCCCGACAGGAGTGAATAGTTCTGTCCCCACTGACACCCGTGCCACTGTTGGACACTAGGTAATTGCAAACGTTTTCACCTTTGCTTAAAACAGACAAAACCCCAACTACTGTTTGAGAAAGACAGAAAGCAGTATCATCCATGTGCTGCCTTCAAATACAGCTAAGCAAACGGTCCTTCTACTCATTCACTTGATTTGCTGGTTTCTGTTTCTCTCTGTAGAGTTTGCGGGGTTTGAATGATAGTGCCTCTTACGGACATTGTTGTCAGGGGGGCAGAAGAGGAATCACTAGGATTAGCATGTTTGGTTATAATATTTCTGTTTCCTTCTTGCTTCTCAGGCAATAACTGCAACTTCTGTAACTGTAGACCAGATTGTGTCAGGGAACAAACATCTATGGGGGTGGATCTCATAAAATTCTGCTGCTCGCTGAAGTAGAAAATGAGTATAATGGACGATAGGAGTTTCAAACAGCGGCATCCCCATAGAGCCATGGGTTCAGGGGGTTTGTTACCGTCTCTCTCCCGCACGATAAATCTAAGTCACCCTGCTCTGCAGAAGCAGTATTTTCTGATCAGCACCACTGAAATACGGCATGCAAACACACAATCTTTGTGTTTAACTTGTGCTGTGCCCTTAGACTTTTGGATCTCTGCAGGCCAAAGTTCTGTATAATAAATTCCCTGATTAGTAGCTGAATGTGTGTGATTATCTCATTTCTGCTCTGGTTAATTTTATTTTTTTCCTGTCATTTGTCTGTTTTCAATTAAAATAGAAGATTGTTCTCCTCAAATTCACAGTTCTGCCAGCTACGTAGCTGAGGGCAGCAATGGACACATTTCACAGATCAGTTGGACCCATAGACCAAGTGGGTTTAAAAAAAGCGTGCTAGCAGCTTAGCAGTGAACCATTAAGTTTATCATAGGAATTTTGTATATAAACCCAGAATAGAATAGTAATGTTTTAAGCAGGCAACTTGTTTCCGTGTTTCCCCTGTGTTTTTCAGCGTATTATTGTTGAAGCCTGTAGGTAATGAAACGTCCCCCATTCCAGCGTGACTCCTGATGCTTTGAGTGCCGTTTGAAGTCAACAGAGCCACAGATGCTCCGGCGGTGGTGAGCTGGTTGTAGGAGTTTAGCGCCTTAACCAGTGGCTAATCACGCTGCACAGACACACACCAATATTCAGTAGGCAGGGACAGGCTGAAGTAGTTACAGGGCAGGCCTATCGCTTATGTTTTGGAACTTTTTTCCCCAATTCCAAATTTTTGTACTTTTTAGGTTTTGAGTGTTTAGAAAATTGAAGCGCAGCTTTGCCAGAGCAATGAGTGAAGTTGATTCATAGCAATATTATTTTAATTTTTTTAATACATCAATGAAATAATCACTTAGAATAGAGATGCACTAACATGAAAAATAAGTGAAGGACGTAGTGCCCATCAGTGAATCTGAACATCATTATGCTTTTTGAGGTCTTTCCTTCATGAACCGTGTAAGAACGTGTCTACAGAGGAATTGAGAATAGCTGGTGAAGAGAGGGAGTAGTCAAAGTAAGACATGCCAAGTATGGAACTATTCTAGAGTAGCTTTTACACTATGATTCTACATCCAGCCTGAATCAGAATGAGTTTTAAGCTGCAGAGGATTTTTCTGCTTGATTCATGTTGTCTGGAAGTCAGTTGTTTACTTAGCAGTTTTTAATTTAACTTGAATAAGAAACTGATTTGCCCTCTGCATTGGCCAAGAGCTGTTTTAACGGTGTTGCAGCGTCTGCTCCCTTCCAGCTTCTGACAAAGCTGCTTTCTTCAGGTTTAAGGATCTTCTTAATGGATTTGTGATCACGCAGAGCTACACCGATACCCTTCCTCTCTTTGAATAGCCCTGCTCGGCAAGGGGCTGCATTAGCTTTAATGGAACAACTTGAGGGGGAAAAGACTGCTACTCAGTTTGGCTAGCCTGCAGGAACCGGTCTTTAGACAGGACTAAAGTAAATGAGAAAAAGAAAATAGTAACTTTTCTGCTTTCATGTTTCTTATCTAGCTGAGCTGAATAAAAGTTGGGCTTTTGGGTTGTACATGATGCTGATGAAAAGTGAAATCTCACCATTTTATGTGTGAACGTTTTTGCACACCTTCACAGTAGGGATTTTCCCTAATGCCTTTTGCATTAACAGCTGTGGCAGGAACTCTGCTTCCAGCAGCTTCAAGTGGTTAAATCAATATGAGAAATAGTTTAAAAATCCTAATCCACCACTGCTATGTGAACACTCCGTGCCCAGCCTGCCGACTGTGTATGCAAACAGATAATGGTGGGCATCAATAATTTTTACTGTTGAATTTCTCCGTATCTAAAACTTCAGTAAATAGCTCTTCAGATGATTTTTCAGAGGGCAAAAGTATAGTCAGACACATGGTGTGTAACCATATGCTAACAGAAGTGATTCATTACCATTGATATTCAACCAGTATGAATTGGCAGTTGATAATTTGACATATGCAGCTAGGCACTGCATAGCCACGGCAGTTCTTGTGTGTGAATTCTTTTCATTATACCAGAGAAATACGAGCAGCTGAAATTAAGTAGGTGTGGTGCTGTTGTCAGGGACCATCGATGGGGTATAACAGTTTCCTCGTCTCTACTAATTGGAAGTTTGTGTTAGCATAGCATAATAGAAATAGGGTTAGTTTGAGAGTGAATTGGGGAACATATAAAGAAGATCGAATAATTACAGCAGCACCAAACCTGTATCTGGGAGAAATAATGTAGCTCTGCTACAGGTAGTGGAGACTTTATCAGTTCGCACTCGACTGAGAGTTGATCTGATGTAGAAACATCTTAATGTTCAGCTTGGATGGCAGGTGCTCAGGGTAGCGAACACCGCGGGTTTGGTGGCCTGAGATCAGTTGAACCTGAGTTACGCTGGGCACACCCGTGTGGTCCGGTGGAGCGTGCTGGAGACAGATTTCCAAACCACTAAGCAGCTTGAGGGGAAAGTGTCTGTGCTCTTGGCGTAAACGTGTTGGGTCCCGGTGATGCTCTGTGGCAATGAGTGCGGTGGGCCGCAGGGGAGGGAGCGGATAGGTGTGGCACTGCAGTAACCCGGGTTTTCTCAGCTGCTTCTGCGCTTGGAAACTGTGGGAAGAGTTTCATGAGCATTAAAATATCTTTGCCAGTGTATTTCTTCGTGGGAAGCTGAGCAAGCAGGCTGTCAGCCTAAATAAAAGTGCATTTAATTTCTAAGCCAAGGTGTTGAGTCTTGTTTGGAAACTTTCTGCGAGTTGGCAATGATGGTAGGTCTAACTACCCCCTACCCATCTCCGAGTGTCTCCGCTCCCCCCTCTAAAGCTGACTTGTTATTTGTGGGTTAGTGAGGTGATGTTTACACTTCAGCGGTGGCTCTGTTCACAAGGACTGATATATATAGTGAAGGTCTCATGTTCTTCAGGTGGAAAGTGCTCTGTAACCTCCCCCTGCCATACACTTCCTGCCTATTATTTATGATTTTGCCTTTGCAAGTACTTTATCCCATAATTTGACTTTAAGCATATTCAGTCCACACTTTGATCTAAAAGATTAAGACGACTGGGGTTTTAGATGTGGTCCCTAGATGAAGATCACAGGGACTTGATGAGGGCATGGGGAATCAAAAATAATTAAAGAGAATGTTAATGTACAATACAAAAAGGTGAGCTCCTCTGCAGTAAACATCTCCCAGTAGGAAAATGAAAATGAATCTCAGTCCGTGTATTCCTGGTGAATCTCTACCATATTAAAACCCTGAATGGGAGTTAGAAATACATAATCAGACTTACACTCTAGGGATTTGAGTCATTAGTTCATCATTCCATCCAAGGCACAGTCCAGGCTTTTTCTCACTGTGAAAAACCTTTGCATTTTCAAACAGACTAGGAGTCACATTTCACCTTTGCTTGTATCCCAAAATTTGTTTTCATATTTATAGAAACCAACAATCAGATTCCATCAAAAGGAAGTCCATATATCATCTGCCTTTTATACCTGTTATGTAGTCATGCATGGCTTTCCTCTGTTCAAGGAATTAGTCAAGCATGTAATAAGCAGATCACTGACAGTTTAAAACTATTTTTCTGAAATGGTGCACTGTCAGTTGACTGGAGATGACTTATTCGGGGGATTTCTTCCTGCTCTAAGTATATCTAAAAGTGGTCATTGACTTTGAAGTCCACAACTGTATTTTAATTTTTGCGCCAAAACCAAAGCTAGATAACTCCTGGAAGAATGTGATGTCTGCATGTGATGCTCTTTGCTGCAGTATTTTATATTTTCCTTGAACCAGCATTGCTGTGAGGAAACTGGGAGTTAACTCCACATTTGAAATTTGACCTTAACCCCATTTTTTTTCACGTGCGGGGGGGTGGTGGTGGTGTTTTGCCAGACAGTATTTCCGTTATGGGATCATGAAGCACACCCGAGAGAGGCAGGGCCGGGATGGCCGAAGAGGCAGATGGCCAGTCCGGCCCGAGCAGTGTTCGGCTGGGGCGCTCTGGGGACCCTCTTGTTCCCCAGCTGCGGGCCGGTGGGCAGAGGCAGCTGAGCAGCGGCTGTGTGCCCGTCGCTGTCGGCCTGGGCTCACTGTCAGAGTCCCCGCGATCCCTGAACGGGTTAGGTGGCTGTGCAGGAGGCCTGAGGTGCTGAGGGCTTGTAGCGAACGCTGTCGGGTAAAATATCTAACCGTTGGCACTGGCACATACGTGCATCTTTAAGCATGTTTCAGCAGATCTGCTCATCCCTGCCTCTGCGTTATGTGTTTTGACAGTGCCTAGGATCAGAGAGCTCTCATACTTTGAAACTTTGTGTGACTTGCAGAATTCAGACATCTCCCTGTTACATCGTCAGAGGCATGGGAACGTGTTTGGTACCAGCAAGCAAACGCAAGCTCACGCCTGGAGCAGTTGCAAAGCCAGAAGGTCTGGGAAGATGTTTGTTCTGAATTTTTGTGACTCAGCTTGGATCGGGATTTTGTGTTATTCTGCCACAATGCCTGAGCTAACAAGCTTAGCTGAGAGTTAGAAACGTACCTTGAATGCGTTCCTGCTTGAACATCACTGTACTGTTCGTAATTCCCCGTAGGATGATGCTGTTACCTGTGGACTTACTGTAAGTCATGGCTGTGCTGGATGGAAGTTCAGAAACTTGAGCTGTTTGAGGGTATCTTGAGGCAAGAGAAGTCGTGTTTATCTGCTGTATTTAAACAGTTACTCCTGTTAAGTTCCTACTTCTTTCAGCAACAGTAAAATAAAAACCTGTCTGTGAGGGGTTGATTCTACCTGTCAGCTTCGACTAAAAGTAATTTTTGGTTGGTGATTTGAAAATCATTATAGAGATCAGAGCTGTATGGATTTACTCAAGCTGAGGAAGTCACCTGCAGTTTCTAGGGCAGTACATATGGTAGAAAACAAGTAAAATTAAGAAAGTATTTTGAAAGGGTGTCTCTATAATTGTTCTGCAGTTTCTTACCATTTTATCTGTAAAATAACCTCAAGGAAAAACGATGACATACCTGTTCTTTAGGTTGGTGCTGTACCATTATAGTATCTAGGTCAAGCTGCAAAGCAAATGCCTTACTTTTTCTGGCAGAGAGTCATATTTCACAAACCATAACAACGCTCCTGGTGCTTATCTTTAATGTTTGTACACTAATAAGGATTCTCAAGCAAATATACAATATAGGGAGATTAGCTCTCTATTAGGGAGAGTGTTAGTCACACTTACTGCTGTGTCACAGCCCGTATGCATTAGTAGGTTGTTGGTGAATGCTTTCTGTTGGGAGCTAAACACTAAAATTAACAGTGCTGGTCACTGTCTGAAAAGTCTGCGTAGCCTTTTAAGTGCCTGAGGCCACTGAGAATTTGGTTTTTACGGCAAGAGGTTACATCCCATCTTATCTTCTTCATTCACAAGGCGCACTTCTTCATAGAGAGATATCTCTTCTAGGCGTTAAACTTTGAGTTGGGCTTTTTGGTTGCCAACTTCTTTATTGTTTAATAAAATTCTGTCAAAATATACTCTGTTTCAGTGCGGCATTATGTAAAACCTTGGTGTAAGAAAAAGCTTTGTCTTGTATTTCTTTTGTCTGCTCTTCAGGAACTCCTGCCTGCTTACTTCCCTGTTTTTCCTTCTTCCTTTAGAAGGGAAGCTCCTGTGGAGCGTACATCTTAGATCTCTAACGGACATCTTCAATATGTGATTTCCATTTGAATGCTGGGTGGAACTGGGTAATTTGCCCTAATAAGGCATGCTGCCCTGTTTTATATTCTCTGGACAGTTTCCATGTATTCCACCTGAAATACTCAGCCTTTCCTGACGTCCTCTGGAGATGTGTTCTGGTGATATCTGGTTTGGGAGTTCCCATCTGACTCAGTCAAAGTGTCGCCCTTTTCATGTGTCAATTAGTCTCATTCCCTTTAGCTGGGCAAGTAAATCTAAGTGAATCTGAATTACAGTTCTCAAGTGCATGCTAAATTATGACAGAAATACAAGTGTATAATTAAGGACAACCACTTGAACAGTATTGCATAGGCAATTTCAGTAAAACAATGCATAAATCCAATAGAACCTGAAAGATGAACTTCAGGTATTGAATACGGCACTTGGAGGTTTTCAGAAGGCTGTATTTTTGTATATATACACTGCATTTATATGTCTGTGTATCGACACATACTGTGCAGAAGAGGCTACAAATTACTGAAAATAACATTACAGAAAGATATTGAAAAGAGGGCTGTTATCAGAGTGATCTCCCCCAAAATGTGCTATAGTAGATAATGAATACATTCATTAAAAACTGTATTATAACTTTATAACTGCTTTAATAGTATAATACTTCCTTAAACTGGACATCAACTAGTAATAATATGAGTGTTTAAATTCACATTGTGATTCAAATTTGGTGCCCTATTTTATGGTTTGTTTTTATACACCGTTTATGGGAACTGAAAACCGGCTAGGTCTTCTTAGCAGTCTTATTTTGTTTGACCTGAATAATATTCATCCATCACTTTTGTTTTTTAAAGCATTAATATCTTGCAGCAAGGTTTCAAAATGGATTAACTTCCTAATCTTTCACTCAAGGAGACTTAGGTTTGAATCTGTCATAGGTGAGAATGATAGTCAATAAGTTATTTCGGGAGCCTAGCTGGTAAGGATGGGTAAATAAGACGGTGCTGTGATCCAAGTGCTTATTTTCAGAAGTTCTGTTACACATACAATATATAGGTTTAAAAAAAAAAAAAAAACAAAACCAACTTTTTTTTTCCACTAGCTATCAAAATAAGAGCATAAGTGGATGCCCTAGGATGTTGTGAGAGGACTGAGGTTCAGACCTCTGTATTCCAGTCTCACTTTTGATTTTGTTCATATTTAGGAGATATCATATACTATATGGTTGTTTTTTAAGTGCAGTGATCAACAAGGATATGAATAAGCCTCTAAGTGTAGAAAATACATAGAAAGCAGAAGCAAACAGCTTTAATAGCACGTTGTGATACGGTCGTTGGCCATCAGGCTGCAGTTCAGGTGGGCTGGTTTCGCTGTTACCGGTGTATTCGCTGGTAGCCATTAAGAGAGTTGTGTGCAGTGCCAGTTGCTCATGAAAGTTATGAGTGGGTCAGGACAGGTGAAAGGTGAAAACAAGTCTGTGTGTGTATTCAAGTGTATGCTACTGTTGTAAAAGTCATAGAGGTTATTTTCTTTCTCGGGTCATTTAGTCTAGAAGAATCCAAAACTGTGGAGACGATTCACAGCAGAATCCTGGAAGGACCGAATTGAGACAGGGAGTGCTGTGAATAGGTTGGGACCGGACAGCAGATGCGTCTCAGCAGAACTTAGCGTTGGTTTTGTCTGCTGAACTAAGAGCTTGTAACCATATATCTCTCGCAGTCTTAATGGGGTTGGGAGGCATTTGCCGATTTGTTTTTATTTCGTCTTTTCCGTATTGCTGCTTCATACCTCATGCTTTCAGGAAAAACAAGCATGGAGCAGCATACCTTAGCATTGACTAAGCAGATGATAAATACAATTATTCTCTGAGTTTGTTAAATGTGTTTCCACCCTTCAAAGCATTTAGGTGTGTGCTTACCGCATATAATTAGTCCCTCAAATTAAATGAATGTCATAATAAAGGCTATCTTGCAAATAGAGTTAAGAAAATATGAGGGATTTCTAAGTCAACAGAGGTATTTAGACAAGCAACTCTTATTCACTTTATTATAGGTTAATGATTAGATTTAATGATTAGATTAGATTATAGGTTAATGATTAGATTTAATTATTAGATTAGATTATGTGGCCTTGCAAAGGTTGGTGCAGTTTTCTTGCCCAAAATTCACTAAAAATTCAATGGACTCTGAGCGTTAGCACACTTTACCAGAGATGCTGGAAACCCTTTTCAACAACAAAATTTATTTAAACAATTCATTTTCAGGAAGGGCTTTTCTTGGTAGTGAAATGATGGTAATGATTAAAAGCTCGTATGCCAGTTCCACACCTTCAGCTAGTGCTGATGGTTGTTTGTGAAAGGCTGTGCTGTGCGGGGGAAGATCTGCGGTGTGCCCGTGTTCTCCAGGCTGGTTTCAAGGCGCAGCCGAGGGTGACGAAGGTGTGACGGCAACATCAAGGTGAATCTTCACAATCAAACTATCCCAAAAGCTTAATGTTCTCAGTCAGATTTCCGATTAGTAAATAAAGGAGAAAGGGGTAAAAACTGCAAAGGAGGAAAATCAGATGGTAACGTGGATGTGTTTACATGGGACAAGAACGATGTGGTCATGGAGGAAGACCCTGTTTGTATATAATGCGATTTCTGACTTGATTTAACCTAAAACTGCACTTGGGAACGTATTTGTAAGTAAGTCATGTTGATGCGTATGGGTGGTCTCAAGAGCAGGCCTGCTTCTCTGCTGTGCTGACACGAGATGCAGCCAAAAGGGTGTGTTTCTTGACCAAAGCCATCGTCTTTGCTATTACCCGTTGTGAAAGTTCAGCCATGGATCAATCCCAGCTGCGTGGTGAGGGCAAGGAGCCCCCCTGGGGGGCCGAGGGGGCCTGTCCCTGTTCCTCAGGGAGCCCGGCCACCACCAGCATGGCTGGCCTGGAGCCAGGGCCTGTGGGGCTGGGGGCTCCACGGGGCCAGGGAGGGCTTGGCTGCCCTTCCGGCAGGTGCCTCAAGGAAGGTGGTGCCTTAAACGAAGGGTGCCAGGGGGATGGGAACAGTCCTTTCTCAGTGGTGCCCAGTGACAGGACAAGAGGTAACGGGCACAAACTGGAACATCGGAAGTTCCATCTCAACCTGAGGAGGGACTTCTTTGCTGTGAGGGTGGCAGAGCAGTGGCACGGGCTGCCCAGAGAGGTGGGGGAGTCTCCCACTCTGGAGCCATTCCAAACCCGCCTGGACGCCGTCCTGTGCCACTGCTGGAGGTGCCCCTGCTCTGGCAGGGGGGGGGACTGGGTGAGCTCCAGAGGGCTCTTCCGACCCTCACCAGTCTGGCATTCTGTGAAGGTGCAGCACTTTCTGCACATACGTGGCTGTTCTTTGCATCATTACTGGGCCAGTCGGTTGCTGAAATGTCAGAATTATTCATCCCAGAGAAGCTGTGGTGGTAAGAGAGCGTTTTGAAATGTTTCATCTTTCATTATAATCGAGTCTCTGCAGAGTTCACTTCGCCGGTCAGGGAAGACGATGCAAAGGTTACTAATTTGTGTAGTTGCCACAAGGAAGGATGCAGCTCTGCTGTGGTGGTGTTGCTTACCTCGGAGAGGTTGTGTGCACTGGAGAAGACATCAAGTCGGTGACAAAACCAGGACCCTTTGCCACCACTGATGCTTTTGTACGGGATAATTTAAGAAGATGACAGTAAGTTAGCTAACCCTGCCATAGGGTATACATGTAAAACAAATCACTTGATAGGGCCTAACTGTTTGTTTAGTATGCTTGTGTGCCTCCTTGACCGTCCTGGCATTCAGTGAGGAAAAGGAGAGTGCTCGCTAAGGGTTTTGCCGGTTTGAAAATCACAAACCAAAAAAAAAACCAACCCCGCAAAACCCATACACAACCATTTTCCCAGGACTTTTAAGTAATTTAATAACTTAGCATCAGGAGTGCATATACTCATTCACCTCTGTTCAGATCAAACTTCTGTCACCGTCATGGCAAGAAAATACTGTTGAGATTGAGTGAAGAGGAATGATCTAACTGAGCATGCGTGAAGTGGGAAAGAAGATTTAAAAAAAAAAACAAACAATAGAAAAAGAAAGGAGCATGGAAATTAAAGAGCTGTACCTTAAATTACTACTGGAACTGGTCAGTGAGGGCTATGATATTGGTGAACACTTTTTTTCATTTTCAAATGCACAGTCTAAGTTAATGAGTCAGTTTTATCTTGAAGATCAGTGGCCGGTCCACTTTCTAAGATGCCGTATTTCTTCCACCTTTTCATTTGCTTCTCTCACGGAGAAATTGTAGCTTGTCATTGACCCAATATATCTCTGAGCAGAGTGCATTAATATGCTGTAACAGTCTACTTAAAACTACGAAGTGTACCTTGTATGCCTGTGCTGGTTAATCCAAAACAAAGATTAAGTAAGGTTTTTGTATATAAGGGGAAAGCTGAATGTGAAATTAAAATGTAAATCAAAAAGTAATTGGCTTTTTGTGCATAGTTTAGATAAGATTTACTTTTGAAGAATGACTTTGTGTTTTAACACAGCAGGCCAGACACCATGTGGCACACTTGCACTTAATAATGGCAACCAATCTAGGCCATAAATATTGCAAACGATGCCATTTGAATGAGGAGCCCTATGAACCATAATAAAAACCCCTGTGATTAATTCTAAAACTGCTCTGTTCATATTAGACCTGCAGTGGCCTCCCTGATGAGATCAATACAGCGTAGCAGAGTGATTCTAATAGAAGTGTTATTATCTTTTAATCTTCAGGAGAATGCCAACTTTGAGAATTCTTCAGCATTCTGGCTGCTTATTTTCTCGGAGCAACCTTGAAAGCAGTTGTTTTCTGAAATGAAGATACATTAGAGTCCTTTCAAGGATTTATCAATAATACGACACGGTCACTGTTTGTGGAGCCAACAGCTAAAAGGCACATTTGTATGCTGAGACTTACAACTGGTCGCAATGACCTTCCCTGTCAGCCTCTATTTTCTCAGCGGATAAATGCCTACAGTGACTGAGGAGTAAAGGACAGGGACGAGAGCGGGTGGGTGGCTGTGCGGGGGGGTCGGACGGTGCAGAGTAGTGCTGCTCCGGCAGCCAACAGCATCGGCTTCCCAGAGCCGAGGCTGCAGGTATTATGTGTAGCTGGGCCATTTCGCCGTGCGCGCTGCGGGCAACGCGAACGGGAATACAGAGTTTGTGACACATTGTCACTATCGGCGGAAATGAATTTTTATTCAGCGATTGCCATAATGAGGAATACCCGGCAAGTCTGAAAATACACGGTGTCGTCAGTTGAAACATCTAAAGAGAGTCAAAAGAGAGAATGGTTTTGTTATGGTGTTTATTGTATTTTCACATAAAAAAACAAGAAAGAATTCTTTACCTTGTAATGTAAGCGTGGCATAATACGGTTAAGCATCCAGTAGCCATTTCAGAAGCTTTTTCAGGCAGGGGGGCATTGTCACCAACCTGGTTCTGAACTGTCTGAAGAACAGATTTGTCTGACCAAGTTTTGTGAGGGTTTTGCAGCTTCTTTACAGCATAGTCAAATACACAGCGCTATTACATAAAATGCAACCTGCTCTGCAGGAGCTGAGCATCAATGTGAAGGTGGAGACAACGGCAAATAATGTAAAAGGAAATTCTTTGATGCTTCTTTTTTGTCTCTGTTCTCTCGGAATGGAAAGGTAACGTCACTTAATTTGAAGTATCTGGGTTATAAATACGGCTTCTACAGGATCTTCAACAAATGGGAAAAACACAGTAGAAATTAAGCTATTCAGTGTAATAAAAGGAAAGTGAGAGCTAGCATCGGATTCGGGTGTGGAAGCTGACACTCAGGAAAGCCGTCTGTAGGCAACGTGCTGGGTACTGCTAACAAGATATGCACATACATGTTCTGTACAATCCGTCATAAGGCAGTAAGAGAAAAATGGTGTAAATAACAATACAATGCTTCAATTTCAGACTTGGAACTAGTTTCATTATTAAGGGTAGAGAACAAAAAGCTATCCTTTTCTTTTTTTTTTTTTTTTTTTTTTTTTCTTTTTGTCTGGAGTCTTTATGAGCTCTTTCCTTGCTAGTAAAAATGACATTGTTCATTCCAGTGACTAGTAGTTGTGGTGTGTAGTTGTGGTGTGTGGCTGTGGGTTTTCTGGTTTTGGGCTTTTTTTTTATGTTTCTGTCTACACTAAATGTATTTCACAGATTTTTTTTTTTTTTTTTTTTTTTTTTTTCTCTTGTCGTTTTGA